>JANHGC010579882.1:0-12271 GCA_027560395.1 Boaedon fuliginosus | reverse complement strand
CCTAGCATTGGGTAGTGTGGAAACTGACACCACCCTTGGAGTCTTTCTGCTATTATTTATTATTATTTATTTGATTTATATCCCGCCTCTCTTCCCCAGACGGGGAACTCGTGGCACCTTGTAAGAGATGATACCCAAATCTCTTACAAGGTGCCAGGAGCTCCTTAATAGCAGAAAGACTCCAAGGGTGGTGTCAGTTTCCACACTACCCAATGCTAGGTGCTGTGCAAAAGCTGCCCACAAACAACTCCAAAGTTTTTATCAAAACCTGACATCATGAGTTCATGACCCTGCTACAGTCATGAAACAGCAAGACCTGGCCTTGATTGGGTAGAACATGGCTCTAAAATGGGAATTAGAAGTCTGAGATTTTCACAATAAAAAACATTTTGTAGCCACATAAAGATTGAAACAAGATTTTTTTAAAAAGTAGGTTAGCCCAGAATATGATCTAAACCTCTAAACCAGGGGTGTCAAACTCAAGGGCCGGGGCTTGGATCCGGCCCACGGGGTGGTTAGATCTGGCCCATAGGGCCCCTCTGGAAACATCAAAGGACCAGTCTGCGGTGCCTCTGCCAGAGAAAATGGAGCTCATGAGGGCTGCGCTTGCCTCTCCTGAGCTCTGTTTTTGCTGGCAGCGGGTTGCAAGAGGCTGTCTCAGCTGAAAACAGAGCTCACAAGGGCCGCACATGTCCCCCCAAGCTCCATTTTTTTCTGGCAGAGCGCTCAGGCTGCCACATGCATCTCAGACATGAGTGGTCATGCTGGCTACGCCCACCCTGTCCGCGCCCACCCCAGCCCCCGAAATCAAACACAACCCCGATGCATCCCTCAATGAAATTGAGTTTCTGAATGTTATAACAGGCCTTGATTGCCACTGACGGTGGCAGAGCTGACGATGAGTGAAATCAGAGCCCATTTTGAGAGGAGGATTTAGGGGGTTTTGAGAGTTTAGGATTTAGGTGCATTGCCATCCAAGCAGCTAATCTGTGTATTAAATTCTTCCCAGCAATGAGCTGCTCTTTCCTGGTTTGAAGAAATTTAAAGACTTCATTTCAGCCACTACCTTCCTTAGGAATTAGTAGCACTAAATCTGAGGTAACTTGCTCTTCCACTTCTTAACCAATAAGATCAGCCTTATCATTGGCCAGAGAGAGAGAGAGACTATCCATTCAGACAGCAGGTGAGAAGCAGTGACAGCATTTAATGGGCCATGAGCATTATACACTCCCATCTAGGATAAGTTTGCTGTCCTTAATTGTATGTCTTATTTCCATCAGTTCCTATATATTAAACAATATATTTGCTTCTGGTACAAAAATGCCATTTACTGTACCAACTCCATTTTTACCACACTTTATTCTGCAGTGGAAATTATGAGGTATCAGTGCCATGGCTTACTGAATTTGAGTTCAGAAGGTTGGGTTTCCCATCTGCCCTCCACCTCTTATTTGTGCAAATAGACTTGCCAAATTGAGTACAGGTACAGCTAGGCCCCGGGCTCTTCCCGCTAGTCAGCATGATCATTGACCTTCATTTGGCATGACGGTTTGTTTATTGTCCTTTTAATATTTAACAAAAGCAAACAGAATAAAAGACTTGAATCTGGGTCTTTACGTTTTAGTAGACCTACCACCATGTCTACTTTTTTGCTTCTTATAGGAGTTCTCTGCATTTTAGGAGCAAATAGTTTTGCCTCAGTAGGGAGAGCAAGGTAAGTTCATTGTACAGGACAGAGATAACTTTTGGTAGCATTTGTGCGTGATCCTCTCCAAATTTCCTGGTGCTCTATTTTTAGTTTCTGGAAGACAGAAGGTAAGAGAACAACCTGCTTCCTGCCATTTTCCAGATGCATCTGCACAATCCTATTGAATGCAGTATGAATTATTTCCATGCATAAAAATATCAAACTGTTAAATGAGCATACTTTTATTAATAATAGATTGTTAAAATTTATGTACCTCTGAACCAGTTTGTGAATACTGGAATTTCAAACCAAAAATTAACCATTTTTTAGCGTTAGAAATATAGTCAAATTTAGTCAAATTCTGATACTACTTTATATAATCTGTTTGTTCTTTTCCAACTTGTCCGAATTGCATCTAACAAATGTAATCTGTATTTGTCCATAAATTTTATTCTTACCCCAAAAAATGAAAGGAAGGAAGGACTTTGAAGTTACATCTCTCTAACTTGAGTGAAAGGGATTTAAACTTAGCAAATGTATAAACTGGAACACGATATCTGAGGCTCAAGACTTGGTGGGCCTTTGCTGTTAAATGATGACATTCTAAAACTTTGATGGATGAGGCCTACCTCAGCCTCGTCTATCCTTTATTTAAAGGATAAATAGCCAGTATAGGAACGGCGTGGAAGAAGAATGAGCTAAATACTGCCTCTTTCCATGGTGTGCTACTGACTGTAAACACAAGACAAAGGCAACTGTTTGCCTCTTACCTTGGGTCCTCACTTATTTCTCCTACATCAGTGGCACAGAGAAAGTTTCTGGGAATTCTTTAAAATTATGAATGTACAAACCCATCAAATCATTTTTAAAAACTTCTTTGTTCTGTATTGTCAGGTAATATCTTTTTTTTGGATTCTGTTTTTAAAACAAGAATTGCCCTCCGAAACAGCAAATCAGTTGCAGGAATCAACTCCCTTTTTCCTATGGTCATGGAGTTTACAATATTCCAAAATGCAGCTTCCGTGGAATCTTAAAATTCAAGTATTCTCAAGCAACGTTATGTACCGAGAGACCACAATGAGGTGGCATGCAACTAAATGACTAGGCAAACGAAGTCATATTATTCCCTTTCAATATGTAGATACAAACATTGCACATATAAACAGGGTTAAAGCAGAAACATTTCAATTTACATTAAGATTATTTTATTCTAAGGGTGACCCGAGAACCTAATACTCCAGAGCCCATTGACTGCTTGCTGACTAGCTGGAGTGATTGGGGGCCATGTAGTCCATGCGCAGAAGAAAGAGTAAGTAGTTTTTCCATAATGTATCTTGCATTAAAGGGGCTTCATAAAGAAGATTAATTTATGAAGTATAGGCTCCTTGGTGGATATTAGTTTCAAATAGTAAAAGAAAAAATTTCTTGTTTGAAATCACCGGTTGTCCACTAATTATAGCATTAAATTTGAATGGATGGTAAGAGATCACCCGTTTAAATCCTTTTCACAGTGTAAATCTGTACATTTTCAGTAGCTATGAAGATTCTCAGTCATCCAGGTCATGGTTGTCCCAAAAGGTGCTTTTTCAAGAGGCAACTGGACTTTCTGTTTTTTATTTGAAGACGCTTCGCTTCTCATTCAAGAAGCTTCTTCGAAGAGCTGAAGAAGCTTCTTGGATGAGAAGCAAAATGTCTTCAAAGAAAAACCAGAAAGTCCAGTTGCCTCTTGAAAAAGTATCTTTGGGAAAACCTGGATGACTGAGAATCTCCATAGACACAAAACAATTGTGGACAGCTGTTTTTGGATTTATTTTCCCATTTCAGGTGATCCCCATTTAATGAGCTCGTGTTCAACTTAAACGTATGAGGGCATTGAATGAGTGGTAGTTTCACCTGGTCCTCATACTTATGGCCATCAAGTATCCCTGTGGTCATGTGATCACAATTTGCAACTTTCCCTACATGCTTCTGACAATCAAAATCAACAGGGAACCCACAGAATGTCACAGGTTGCAATTACATGAAATCCTCATATAATGACCCACATGGTCTACACCTAGCAATAGCAACACAGAAACATTAATCTTACAGTGAAGGATAAAAAAGAATAATTCTATGAAAACTGCATAATGAACTTATCACCCATGGCAAAACATTCTCACATTTGTTAACTGGTTGGCAAAGAGTTCATCTATTTAATAACACCATCGAAAGCACAGCTAGAGAATCCGATAGACTTACAGAAAATATAAGTGAGAATGATTTCTGTGCATACAACACATCATGAATCATGGTGTATATATTACCTATAATTGGGATTCTAATGTGTTCAAATAATGCAAATTAGGAAATATATAAAGAGGGCAAAGACAGAAACGTAATAGTTCTTTTATTCTTATTCTCTTTTCAATTTTATATATATTACTTTTTGCATTTTAAGTTTTGTAAAATTAGCTCTCTTTCTCTCTCCTTCCATCAATCCATCCATCCATCCATCCATCCATCCATTCACCCACCCATCCACCCATCCAATTTATTAATCAATTTTATATAGCAACCATCTCACTATCAAAGTGAGCAGTTTCCAAGTGAAACACTAAAAATCCTTTTAAAAATAGAAAAAAAGTTTTTAAAAAATGGAGAGAGCAGTCTCAAGGCACTAACCACCCCAACATCTTGCTTGAAAATAGATGCATATGCATGCATGATCACACACGTTTACACTTATATGTTATCTAAATAATAGAATGCCAATAATTTTTAACTACCGGTATATCATAAAAATATCATTGTGCTGAAATTATCTAATTATAATATTTTAACAAGGAATCACATCCACCCTACCCTAAAGCACAGCCTAAAACTTTCTGGAATGCCATCAGGCTAGAAGCAATCCACATCTCTGGCGAGCTGTTATTTAAGAGGTCAGGCATTGTGACAAAAGAAAGATTATATACTTTAATCAAAAGGATGCAGAATTCAACCTCCTGGAAAGAGCAAGCATCTGGGTTACATCTTCAACCTTTTGCTCTTTAGAGGTATTGCTATTCACTTGGAATTAATCATTTCAAGAAAAGATTTTCAGGTTCCTGGATTATTCTTTGATATGTGCTCTCATAGTGTAAAACAGGGGTGTCAAACTCAAGATCTGCAGACCGGTCAGTTCCGGTCTGCAGGGCCATCCTGGAAAGTAAGAGGGCCTGCGTCACTTCAGCCTGGCAGGCATGTGTGCGCACAGAAGGCAGCAGCTGCATGTGTGGACTGGCCCAGCCCATGCCATCCCAGCAGGTATGCATGTGCAGAGTAGGATGCAAGCATACACGTGCATAGGCCTGGCCCTACTGGAGGCAGGTGTCCGTGTGCCCACTGGGATGGAGTGGGCCAGGTCTGTGGACATGTGCACTTGCATCCTGTCCGCACGTATGCCTGCTGGGAAGGCATGGGCTAGACAAAGTGACATGTGTGCCCACCAGGATGGGAGGGCAGGACCGAAGTGACACTGGCCGGCCCCTTACCATTTCCAGGATGGCCACCCATACCAGCCTTTCAGGTGTGTGTGCATGGGTGAGAGGGAGAGATGTCCAGCATCAGGGACTCCTGGGTGGCAACTCTGTCACCACTTGGCAGACCCACCCAGCCCGAAGGAGGTGAAGCTAGAAAGACATGTTCCCCCTTGCATACCTGATGCACATTGGTACCATCAAGGCTGCCAGCAGCTCAGACCTAGGTCCAGCAGGCAAAAAAAGGCCACCATGAGTGGGGAAAGCTAGATCCCCATTGGAGCCCTGGTTAGCCAGGCCCAGCTTCAGCAGCTGGGCTTGGACAGCCACCATGAGTGGATTGAGCTTTCTGTGCTTGCGGTGGCCACCTTTTGCCTGCTGGGATTGGGTGCGCTTTTACCTACTTGGCCTTTCTAGCTGGCTGCTTCACCTCCTTCAGGCTGGGTAGGTCTGCTGAGTGGTGGCAGAGTTGCCACCCAGGAGCTGTCAGGAGTAGAGACCCCCAGTGATACATCTCCTTCACCAGGGCTGCTTGGCGAGGAAAGCTCAGCCCCAGCCTGTCCTGCGAGCAGCAACTCCAAAGCACTTTCAGGGAACTGCCAGACCTACACAGCTCCTTCAGACAGAGCCCCCGAGGGTGTGGTCCTTTCCCTGGACTGATGGCAGCCTTCTGTCTTGCAGTTAGTTATATATGGAAAACATAACACAAGGGCGGGTGGGCAGTCCCAGCTAGCGATCACAGCTAAGGGTTCGCCCGAACACACAGGACCATGCAGCAGCACACAACCACTGCCTATATGATAAAAGTTGCTGATGTAGGGAAAATGTGTTTGTGTGTCTGTGTGTGTTTGTGTGTCACTGTCTTTTCATAATCAAAGACTAGAATTCTATATAGAAATATGTCTATAATAAAAATCAAAGAAGAAAAAGTGAAATCACCTTATTTACTAAATGTATGTAGCATAAAAATAAAAACAGTAGTTTCTCAAAGTTTTTAAGTCCGTGGAAAAATATCCTTTTAAAATATTGTTACAATACTTAGATTTACTGTAGTCCTTGACTTGCAACCATTTGTTTAGTGACTGATCCCCACAGTTACATCATCAAACTTTACCTGGCAATGGGCATGTACTTATGATGGTTGCAGTATCATGGAATCCTGTGATCGTTATTTGCCACTTGCCAAAATGGCTTCAGACAAGTAGTCAAGGGAAGCTGGATTTGCTTAATAACCATGTGATTCATTTAACAATTTTAGTGAAATGATTTTAAAATGAGGTACAACTCACGTAACAACTGCCTTACTAACAGAAATTATGGTCATAAGTTAAGGAATACCTCTATATATCACCTAGAAAATAGGTTCAAAAATGATGAAAATAAAATGCTTAAGCCATTGTAGCATCTTTATAATGTATGAGTATTGAATAAGCCAGGCAAATGTAGCAAAATGGATTATACAATCATCTATATCAGTGATGGCGAACCATTTTTTGCACCGTGTGCCGGACGTCTGGGTGCACGCGTGCACACGCGCATGCAGCCACATGCCCCTGCGCCCCGCATGTGTGTACATGCATGTGCACAGCCCTCCCACCACCCTGTGCACACTCCCACCCTTGTTCTGAAGCACATCTGATGATCAGCTTTTTTTTGGCTTTGGAGACGCGCATGCCTGCGCACAGGGTGGGGGTGGTGTCGCACGCACCTGCGTGAGTGGTGGGGAGGGTGGGGGGGTCATGTGCGCTTGCATGCATGACCCCCACCCCTCCACACACATGTGTGCACATCTCCAGAGCCAGAACACAGAGCAGCTGTGCTTCCAGAAAAGGTATGAGAGACCGCTAGGGACTTCGGGCGGTGGGCGGGCCCACTTTAATGACGGTGTGCATGCCTGGAAGGAAGGCTCTGCATGCCACTTCCAGCACGCGTGCTATAGGTTCGCCATCGCTGATCTATATCCTTGTGATATTATATGATACTTTAAAACTCTTGGCTATACAATTACAGTTCTTTAATATTGTATAATGATAGTATTGATTGGTTCAACAACTGCAGAATTTTGTTTGTGTTGTTTTTAAAGAATTATTCTCAGGCATTCAAAGATCAGATTATACATAAGAGGAATCTTTTTACCTCCCCCTTTCTTCGTATGATTTAAATAACAGACATTAAAATAATTTTCGTCTCCTTTTATTCAAAAAAAGCCATATTTACACTTTACACTGTATTTGATATAATTATAATTTTTACACAATTCCTCTTTCACTTAAATTCCTTTATCTACTGAGCAAATAAAATGCAACATTTTTTCAGAGTTGTTCATTCAGAGAATTACAGCTACTTATTTAGTTCCTTCCACATCCCTGTCTCTCTTCAGTTTTCAGATAAATTATTGGTAATAAAATGCTGTTATCAGAAATATATTTAAGGTGAAACAAATCCATCCATGTTTCCTTCCATTTTATGAAAAATATTTTGAATAAGATCAAAAGCATATGTGGCCTACATTTTGTTCCCACAGGTACCAATTAGATGCCAATTGAAAACCCAACAGCAGGATGTAAGGGCAATAATATTTCTCCTCTCATTCTCCAGAGGCCAATAGGCTCTGACTATGAATGTATTTAAATAATTATCATTACTTTCCCATTCAACTCTATCGTCTATGTATCTTCCTAACCTTCTTTTAAATCTATCATGTTTATGGTGTAGGAAGTTATAACCCACCCCTCCCCCAGAGAAGAGACACTAGAAGTAGAAACTCAGGCAGAAACTCACCCCCCCCCACCTTTGCTAATGAGCCATTAAAGGCCTGAGCCAGTCTATTCTGCATAACAAAGATATCTTCCTCAGGACATAATGGGATTACCTCTCAGACCCAAATAAGGAAAAAACCATAATAGGAATAGCCCAAAGCCCCTTTCATTGCATCAGCCAGCAGGACTCAACCAAGCTTGGCACACAAACAACCTACATTGCTAGCTCTGACCTCTGACAGTAACCAAACAGGATGCATTTCTTTGCACAGGTACAGGGGGCAGGTTCAAAGCCCAACAGAGGGTATAAAACCAAGGGACTCTCAGTGGCTCTCTCCTTTTCCTTTTCATCCTGGAGCTCCAAGGCATGTGATCCTATCCATCATTAAAACATCTTTCCAACAGCCTCCATGTTTCCAAAGTGTTTTCCCCACTTGGAACTGAACCCAGAAAGATATTTCTTCCAACAATGGTTTATCTTGCTGCACATTAGGTTAAAATCTTTATTGGCAATTTCTACCACAGCCTTTTTATAAATCACGATCAGCCTTAATTCAACAACTAGGATAATGTTCGGTGTGCATTATTTTATACTTACATATGCTGATCTGCATTTGCTATTTAAATATCTATTCAAACTTCAGGTATACTTCTAGAACTATGTGATGACCTTTTCATTTCAGTTACACTAAATAGCTTACTATTATTAACAACTTTGATCAATGTAATATTCAAGTCCTAATTTGAAATCATTTAAGAAGTTCATTTTCTATCTATCGGATGCAAATAATTATTATTTATTAGCAAAATGTTTATTACCACTCAATAATTTTATTTATGTTAAGAATTGTCACTAATTTAACAAAAACTAATTTTAAGTTGACCTATGATTACCTGAGATCATAAATCTTCAATAATTGGAGAACTGGAGTGCCAGCCTTTCAATTTCCATCCCAGCCTTTCAATTTCACCTGCCTGGAGACTCCTAGGGGGAAGAGTCAACCCCAGAGGGGTGATGAAGATAGAGGGGAAGCCCTGTAGATCATGAGACATGCAATCTCCCATTAGATCGGAGAAAAACCCCTTGAATTCAGCAGGAGAGAGGTGTCCATTAAAGCTAAACCAAAGCTGTGGCAGCTTGGAAAGGGAAAGGAAGGGAAAAATCAAGAAGCATGGCTGTGCTGGGTGAGACTTTTCTAACTTCCTGCTGTGGAATTTATCCCGATTTAAATGCTAATGACTTTGGAAAAGTGGGAGTCAAAAGTAAAAATAGTGGCAACTAAGTTTCAGAGTCATTCATCAATCAAGAAAGGAATGGAAGAAATTATTATAAAGGAGTTAACCTTAAATTAAAGGATAGCCTGGAATAATTATTTCTTAAACAACTTTAACTGTTTGAAGAATATTAGAATACATTTTTAGCACTCTTTGGGTGTTATTGAACTTGAAAGCATCATGAAAATAATTTTTAATGGAGCAGCTGAAGAAAAGTAAAGAGCAATGGTGCCATCCAGTGACTGGAAGAGACTGTTAGAAGTGTAAAGTGGTTTTATCTTTGTTTTGACTAGGAAAGTCCTTGGGAACTGTTAGCTACAAAGTGTGTTTTTACATCTGTCTACTGGTAACTGTGAAGTTTAGGAACAGCTTGTGAGAAAATTAAATATTTTGAGTTGTGGAAAACTGAAGAAAAAAGGAGTATTGTGTATTGTGAATTTGAAAACAGTATTTTCATTTTGGTATTGTTTGCAAATGAAAGTTCATTGATTTGGATATATGATGGGCCTTGGGACCTTGGTGAATTACAAATAATAACTGTTAAAGTGAAATGAAAATTCTGGCTGTTGTTGAAGTATGAGCCATAAAGTATAAAGAAGAAGAAAGGAAGATTACAACTGTTTTTACTGGATATATAGATATAACCTATGAAAACACTGACCCTTGCATGAGGAGATTTAAATAGCCTGGACTGATGTTGGACCTAAGTGGAATATCCCTTTTTCTCTCTTTTTCCTCTTTCTCCCTTTTTGGTTTGGATAGACATTTGGGTCTCTCAGATACTTTGTCAGTTAATGAATGGGAGAGCTGATAGACCAATATGGATTACAAATCTAAATTGTTAAAAGAAGAAGGACAGAAGAAAACAGCTGCACCTAAAGAAAATTTAAATTGTTGATGGACTTGTTGGACGGATTAAATTTGTGGATTAGAGTGATATATGACTGTAAAACTGGGATTTTTAGACTTGTGACTAATACCTTTTGGTACTATACTAAACTAAACTAAATTGAAGGAGTAGTATTTGGGGATTTGGAAAGTATCTTTACCCTGTTTAGATAAAACTCTCCTTTTTCTCTCTCTTTTCAAGTCTGCCGTGAGACACAGAAATGACAAGTGCTTCGAATATATCTAAGATAGGCAAAAAAGACCCTCATCTACACCATCATCTGCAGCAGCCACAGCATCCAGCCCATCTAATCAAAGATCTATAGAAAGTATGTTGGGTCTGGAGAAATTGGATTCTTTTCAGACTATGCAAGTGATGCTTCAATCAATTCAAGAATCCATGGCAAAAAACAAAAACAAAACACAATGATATTAAAAATGACATGGGGGAGATGAAGGAGGAGATATGTAAAATGGATGAAAAAATAGGGAACTTTCAGCAAATTATAGCAAAAAATGAACAGATGATACAGAAAATTGAAGAAAAAGCAGAGCCAACAGAGAAAAATGTGGAGGAGGTATCACAAGTCAACAATGGTCTGTAGGAGACAGTAATCAAGTTAGAGATGGAAAAAGCATCTTATTTCCTGGGATTCTAGAATATTGAAGAAGAAAAGGGGGAAGATCTGGTGGATGTGATGACAGAATTGTTGGCTGAAGTTCTACAGAAAACAAAACAAGAAGTTCAAGCAGAAATAGATGAAATATTTAGAATCCATACAAACTACACAAGAAGACATAAACTTCCAAGAGAGGTTCATGTAAGATTTACTAAAAAGACATTGAGAGATGAAATACTAAAAAGATCAAGAGGTGAATCTTTGAAATATAAAGGGAAATTAAATTGTGACTTTGAAACAAATCCTCAGAAGAGTAAGGAACAAAGGGAGATAGTATCAATTTCTGACATCTCAACTGATTAAATATAATGTGATTTTCAGATGGCTGATACCAGAGGGAATTCTGGTCATTTGTCAAGATTCAGGTTGGATTCATTAGACAAAGCATGTGCATTTTTTGATCATTGTTTTACTGTAAGTGAAGAACAGGAAAGCAGATAGAAAGTAAAAGGCAAGAAGAAATATAAGCAGAAGAAAAGGCCTTGCAACAAGAAGAGAGTGAAAATGAGAAAAGAGAGCAAGCAGAATGAGAAGGTGCAAGAGCAAAAGAAGAGAGAGAGATAAGAACAACTAGAAAGGTAAAACCTAAATATAAATGAAATTATGGAAGAAGAAGTGAAGATGTTATCAGTTAACATAAATGGATTGAATTTCCCCATGAAAAGGAAACAAACCTCTACAAAATTACAAAATTTAAAACTGGGTTTAATTTGTCTTTAAGAAGTGTATATTAAAAAGCAACACGGGGATCTATTGGAATAACCCAAAATTGGGAAATTATACTCCACATTAGTACAACAAAAGAAAAGAGGGGTGGCATTATATGTTAAAGAAACACTAAAAGCTAAACAAATATACTCAGATGAAGAAGAGAAAATATTGATGGTGGATATCTGTATATAAGTTTTCTGAGGTTTTCACACGTATTTGCATGTTTATGTAAGTCTTTGGTTATTTGGGTTTTCTCCTGTGTATCTTGGCGACGTTTCGACGAGGTCACACTGTCTTCGAGGTAGCTGTCTTCTTTCCTTAAATGCTGGGGGTGGTGTGTCCTGATTGGGCAGTGACAGAATAATCAGAGAAGCCATCAAGATAGAAAAACGCCCCCACAGCATGAATAAACGAGATGACACCTCTCACCTACCAGACATCTGGAAACTAGCCCTAATCAACAAATGAGTGTCAGCCACCAAAATTGAAACCAGACCCAGGATAACACACGACACCACCACTAATCAACCACACCAGGTTCAAACCCAAACCCATCCCACAGATGAAATGCAACCACCATCCAGAAGCCAGACCATGGTCACATCACCAGCTGCTGCACCCCCTTCCAATCCTCACACAAAGCAAACTGATATGAACACTTGTCAAGACCTCAAACTCGGAGCCAAACTAAAGCTTGGGATGTTACAACACAGCCATCTGCTCAGGACATTACATCACAGAACTCAGGATGTTACAACACTAAAGCTCAGG
>JANHGC010579826.1:0-12277 GCA_027560395.1 Boaedon fuliginosus | reverse complement strand
AGGTTGGTGAAATGAGGACCCAGATTGTTGGGGGCAATAAGATAACTCTGTAACTGCTTGGGGAGTGTTGTAAAGCTCTAATAAGCAGTATATAACATCAGAGCGCTATTGCTATCCATGTTGTAAGCCGTCCAGAGTCTTTCAGGAGTTTTATTACATAAAAATGTAATAAATAAATAAATAAACAAGTTGTTTCACTACTTGTAAAATATATCACATTTGACCAGCCCAGTTTTATAATTATTATGGTTTCTATTTAATTTGTTTTCTTTTTGTTTTTTGAGCTGGTCAACAAATAAATTGCTACTACTGTGTTGAACCACTATATAGCTATGATCCAATTTTCTGTCAAAATTCAACCAGGTCTTAAAGACTCTTCTTCTGGGCATTTTTCTAATTGTTCAATTAAATTTGTTTACATATGTTTATGTGGGTTTAGACATCATCAGCCCCACTCAGCTCACAGGGTTGTTGTTATGGGGAAAATAGAAGGAGGAAAGAATATTGGGTAAGTTTGCTAATTTGAGTTATTTATAAAAAAATAATAAAAGCAGGATAAAAATCTTTCTCTTACAACACTTTTGTAGCTTTCCAGAGCTATTTTTCTGTGTTTGTTTTCTTTTTGTTCACACACATAGGAAAAAAAATCCATTAAGGACTAAAAATTTCTATGTAATACTTTTACATGAGTAACGTTAGGAAGATCTAGTTAGGCCTGAAAAAAAGTTGGCTGTCTTTGGTCCCAAACAAAATGCTCTACAATATAGCCAAAGTCTGAGCTGTTGAAAAAAATACCTGACTAATCATCAGAATTATGGCTAGCAAAGGCTTTTTAACAGAAACAATAGGATTGTTACATCAGGGTGATTTCTGTATGAACAACTGCTCATTAGTATATTTATTTATGCAAATATCCACACACACACAAATGCATACAACCTGTATTGAAAATGTGGATATCTGTGTTTGTATTTTTGGCATTGGTTTCCTTTCATGTACACTGTGGTTAGAATATTTTGTAATCTCAAGAACAAAGCCAGTTCAACATGGCCTGAATCTTGTTGCTGCTTCAACTACCCTATCTAAAAGGAAAACTAAAATGCTCTGTCTTTTCAAGGTCATCAGAAGCAAAACATATTGAAGGATGGCATCAAAATGACTAAGAAGGATAAAAGGGAGACAGAAATGGGGTGAAAACTATGCCATGTGGAAATCTTCCAAATTACAAGAAACTAAGGGAAAGGTCTGGGCAAATCATTTTCAAACATACCAAAGACTACAAGCAATGGTGAAAAAATCTATAAATTTACAGTAAAAAAGGGCTTTAACGTTAAAGAACGTTAATACCCTTTTTTACTGTAAATTTATAGATAAGAAAAGGAAGGAAAAACCATAAATAGAGTTTCCTCTATAAGACTGTGTTACTAATGCAAGACTTCCACCCTTGGGACCAATGAATAACAATTAATTGGTCAGCATGATGACACAGTCCCAGATGGACTCAACCCTAAGGCTTTCCAGCATTCTCTCCAGCTTAGTCAGCTAATTTTCTATCTACTTACACAGCCACTGTAGTTACAGTTATAAGTCCCCTTATAGGGAAGACTTTTGACACTAAACAAAATATAACAGATATCCGCCGCGCAGCTGTTCTGTCAGAGTGCTTGCAGAACCGCAACGAAATTTCTGAGTCGATCGCGTGCAGCGCGCTTTTGACAAGCATTCAGAAAGCGCGCCCACAAAGCGGGTAACCAGCGAACCGGTAGGAACCCACCCCTGCCTTGTTCACTCTTGGCTTACAGTTTAATGTCATTCATGTATAGGAGGTAGCTAAACAACTTTTAAAAATGTTTGTAAGCTGCCCAGAGTCAAAATGGGGGCATACAAGTCAAACAAACAAACAAACATCACATTGTCCAATGGCATTAGGCCCTGTTGAATTATGGAGATAGAGGACAACCTCAAAGAGCAACTACTTGAATCAAAATAATCCTGTCTGAATAGGTAAGGCAACAAGTTGTACAAAGGTTGTTCAGTTTTATGTAAGGCTTATTAAAAATGATACAGTAAAATATTCCTTTTTTGCAAAGAAATTATAGGGAAAAGCTTAGAAGCTTTTCAGTTATTGATAATATGAAGGCTAAATAAAAGAGCTTCATTGAGATTAACTGTAATAACAGAATCTTGCAAGTCTGTGCTGTACTCCTCTTCCTTCTTACAATTCACTGAGTTAAGGTGTACATCTGAGCCTTTTCCAAAAGTTAATCTGTTCCAGATGTAAAAATCTGTTTCACCCACTTTTGCCTAGGCTATAGCTTCCTCATATATCTGGCAAGATATTAACTCCATACCATCCAGAGTTGTTTGACAGTGAGATGGGCATCATATATATTTAATACATTCACTTGGCAATTAGGGCTTCTGTTCCTACCCTGCCCTGCCCTGCCCAAGGATCCTTCTAGCTGGTTCTTCTTTTGCACTGGTTCAGCCAGGAATTTCTTACACACACTAAGCTTCTTTCATGAAAGACATTCAGGGCAGGACATGGTGTTCTGAGCGGGGTACAAAGGAGGGCCTGGGACAGGACACAAATGGAGGCTTGGCAGCATGGGCGTGAAATGAAGTAAAACAAAGTGAGACCCTACCGGGTACAATGGTGGTGTAGTAGTTGTAGTGGCGGGCATGGCTGTGTGAGAAGGGTACTGCTGACAGTGCATTGGCAGGTAGTCAAAAGAGCAGAGATGGGCAGGGAGATAGGTAGATGAGGGGGAAGGTTTCAAGAGTAGACAGTTCCTTCCCCTATGGAGATTTGGATCTGAGAGGACCACGCTGGTAATGATCCTCCATAGCATACCATACCACCATCAACATTGGAAGGACAAGGCAAATCCCATCCTCACTAGCAGTAATGCTGTTAATTGAGTAATGAAATATCTGCAAAGAAATAACCAAGCACCAAGAGACTTTACAATTCTATCCTGAGCTACATATATTCTTGACTATTAGAAACACATTCTCTTAGATTGTGTGACTATTTAAGAGTTATGGATCTATGAGGTATAGGTAAGAAAATTGATAAAATTAGGACAGATTTATTTTTAATTTCTGTGGTGGCATTTTTCAGAATTTACATTTTTTTTTCAACAAAAGAGGCAAAGGAAGAATTTCCAAGCAATAACATCTAACTTTACTGAGTTGCTTGTTGTTGTGTGCTGCTGCTTCTTTTTTTTTAAAGCTTCATTATTGTTTTCTATATCATTTGTTCTCTTTTTCCACTCCCTATATAATTTGGCAGAGCAAAACCAACCTGAACTCATATCCCAGGTTTTGGGAGAAAAAAGTAATTGAATGGAAGTGGTGGCTATTTTATTTAGAACAATGCTGTTCTTAAGATTTTTTTTTTAAATCTTCCTCACTGTTTCCCCCCAAAAGCTTGTAGAGTGCAACACATTTTTATAATAAAGATGATGAATTTAACAGCGCACTGGCAACTGAATGGAAATTACAGACCTTGATACTGGGAAAAAAATGCCTATAAAGCAACTCTGGGAGAGCAGGCTTTAAATTTATCCATCCATTTCAAAACTGCATAGACTATAGGAATTGCAGGATATTTGGTGGACTTTCTTAGTTTAAATGGTCAAGTTCCCCTTGACCGGGGAAGAGAAGCGGGGTATAAATCTAAATAAATAAATTAAATAAATAAATGGATAATGTTTTATTTTTTCTTTATTTAAGAACTGGAGTGTATTTTAAAAGATAACCTTGCTATCTTACAGGCATGCCATTTTTCAGCTTTCTTTGTAAGGTTTTGAAAACATTTGACACTACAAATAATTTTTGTTACACATCATAATTGAAAACATATTGTGTAGTCATTAATTTTTTTATGGTTATATCCCACTACAAAGCAAAAATAATTTTAAAATGTTTTAAAGTTGACACAAATAATGAAATTGTTAAGGGTTTGTTTCGCTTGTTTGTTTTTGTGAAACTAATATAATTTTTAGGGAATTCTAGGAACTTTGTATTATATATGCTAAGGAATTGTAGTACATACTATGTTTCTGTAGAATTACTATGTTTCTATTCTGTTAATCTATAATGACTGCAGATTAGTATGCATGTTCCTTCCCCATATTATCCCATATGATTCCCCATATGATCAAGCTACGATAAAATAACCCAATGATAATTTTTGTGTCTTAACCATATTGGTTACAAATAATGAGAATTACATATTCCAATATAATGAATGATTATCAAGTTTGGGAAAGTCTGAAAATGTTTATCAGAATTTTTTCAGTGCACCTGTAATCATAAACTTATTCCAAGGCAAGGAAACTATACAGAAATGCTTTAAAATATAGTGTTGATTTTTTTTTCAGTCAGTGTTTGAATGTATTTATTATAAAGGAGTAAATAAAATGAATTTTGAACATTGTGGTAAAAATTTTTGAAGTTAGTAATTATGACATGATCTATTAGACCCTTTTCTATCTGTTTCTTTAATAATTTTTGCGTTTATAGAATGCAAGTTATAATATCCCACTAATTATATTGCATGTTTGTAAATTTTTCTTTTCACTACAATAATACTTGAAAAATAAAATAAAATACACTAAAGTGCACAATAATTGACTAATGTAAAAATCAAAATCTTGCCCTTTAACCATGTTATTTTGGATAACATTCTCAGCAATTATTTATTTGTCGTTACGCTTGTTCATTATTGACAGTGTTAGTCTAACAACAAAGAGAATGGCCTTATAATAACACTATAGTAATGGTAGTATTTATATTGCACGTAAAAAGTAAGTGTGGGAGAGAAATAAAGCCAAAGAAATTAAAATATACAGAATTGGAAAACAGACATACTGCATACCTAGGCAGCTCTAAAGAAATGAGGGGAATAAAAATAGTAAATAATCTAGACACTATACCATTTATTAAGCTAATCAATTAAATCTGGTAAAATTAAATAATATCAGAATGGTCCCACCTGTTCATATTTGATTGTTTGGAATATTTTAATATTTTCTTGTAATACTATTTATATTTTGGATGCTAAATTGGGATCTTTAGGGATTATGATGGCTTATAAATGTAATTAATACATTTTTTTTGTTATGAATGTTCAGGTTGATTATAGCCTTACAATCAAACATTAATGATCTGATCTAATAGGCCTCTACACTCCTAGATCTTGCTGCCCTTGGGTGACCTTTGCTGCGACTTTCCTTCCACTTCCTTCATAATGTCGTTCTCAGTCATCCAGGTACAGTTGTCAGGAAGTTAAGTTATGTCAACTGAACTTCTTTTCTTTTTTGGTTTGAAATGTTTTGCTGCTATCCAGGTAGCTTTAACTGAGACTGAAGAAGCTATATAAATAAATAGCGAAACCTTTCAAACCAAAAAAGAAAAGCCCAGTTGTATAACTCAACTTCCTGACAAGATGCCCCTCCTAGCCTGCTGTCAAGGTTCCCTCGGCCTGTCTTTATGTAAGACAACTGTTGGTGTGCCATGACTTCTTTCCAAGGCATCATAAGAACAGCACACACATTTTGGAGGACAGCATGTGAAGAAGGCGTGCTGTGGCCAGTGGCTGTCTCATATAATATCAGGCTGGACATAGGTCATCAGTGGAAAGATGGTAAAGATCAGCGGGGTGCCTCAGGCCCTGTGGATTGTAGCATGGTGATTGATTGGCATCGGACTGGCTGGTCATGGCATGGTGCTTGAAAGTGACCTCTTTACTGATGGTGCTGGGTCTGAAGTAGAGACTAAGGGTGGCTGGATGAGACTGCTGAAGGCCCGGGGTTTCTGTTTCAGTCCTAGCACTGCTGCCATTACAGAAGAGTGCTGCTGCGCAGGGTGTCCCAAAGGACAGATTGGGGGCGGGGTGGAGATGGATTGGAGGGAATTGAATTATTCCAGCAGTTGTAAAGTGTGGGCAGGCTGTCATGCTTCCAAAATTTAATCATGTCACTTGGGGGGTCGGAACTGTACAGACATAACTTCAGACATTGGGTATAAATACCATTCTTTCAGCCCCAACATAGTTTTGAATGGTCACTGAATGAATGGTCATTAAGCAAGAACTACCTACCGTATATACTCGAGTATAAGCCGACCCGAATATAAGCTGAGGTACCTAATTTTACCTACGAAAACTGGAAAAACTTATTGACTCGTGTATAAGCCGAGGGTGAGATTCCAGAACATTTCAAATCATCCTGTTTCACCTATAGAACATTTATAAAATTGATAGGAAATACAGATTTTTATTTTGTTTCTTTAAAGGAAATATAGATGCTTCTGTAATCAGATGGGTCAAACAAATAGAAATGGTTTACCACTCCTTGACCAGTCATCACATTTTTGACCTCTGCATGCCCCATTTTTGGCATTTGCGTGTCATGTTTTCAGGTGGTTCCAGGCAGCGGGGAGCGGCGGTGGCAATCCCCACTGCCTGCAATTGCCCCAAAACACAAAATGCAGAGGCAAAACACGGGGTGTGTGGAGGCCAAAAATGCTCCAGCAAGCCCAGGTTGCCAGTCCTCTAACTGAAGCCACCTCTGAAAAACTGGCACTGCACCTCCATCCTAATCTTTGGCGCCTTGCAACTGGGCTGCTCTCCCCCCCCCCCATTGGTGAGAGCACCAATAGGCCTGGCCTCTGGGCATGGCATTTTTGGGCAATTCCAGGTGGCAGGCATCCCCACCACCATTGATACCTGCCACCTGGAATCACCCAAAAACATGATGCCCAGAGGCCAGGCCTGTTGGTGCTCTTGCCGACCGAGCGGGGAGAAAGCAGCCCAGTTGCAAGGTGCCTAAGATTAGGGCAGAGACCCAGTGCTGGTTTTTCAGAGGAATCTCTGCCTCTGCACATGGCGTTTTGGGGTAATTCCAGGCCTGTTGGTGCTCTCACTGATGGGGTGAGGAAATCAGCCTGGTTGCAAGGCGCCGAAGATTAGGGCGGAGGTGCAGTGCCATTTTTTCAGAGGAACCCGTCACCCGAAAATGTGACGCATAGAGGCAGATTCCTCAGAAAAACTACCCCTGAGCCTCCACCCTAATCTTCAGCACCTTGCATCTTGGCTGCTCCCCCCCCCCCACATTGGTAAGGGCACCAATAAGCCTGGAATTGCCTGAAAACATGACGTGCAGAGGCCAGGCTCTTTGGCCACCTCCCACATTACATCCACTGCCTTCTAGTTTCATCTTCTGCCTACATCTCCCGCCTCCCCACCCTTAAAAGAGGTGCATGGCTTTGCCTTGCCTCAGCTACCTCTCTACCAGAGCCCAATGTTAGTGCTGGCAAGGAGGCTTCTTCTCTTGCTGCAGAAGTGGGCAAGATTGAAGGGGACCTGCCCTGCCTAGTCTGTGCTTGCTCTACACACTGGCGCCCAGATTGTGGTCTCCCTCAGGTAGAGAGCAGTGCACAAACCTCAAGCTCCACAAGCCTGCTCTCTACCTGAGGCAGACCGTGATGCCAGTGTGTAGAGAAAGAGCAGCATATTTTTGGCTGGAAAACACGATGTGCGAAGAGCAAAAATAGCAGGTGGGTTAGGGCCAGGTTTTTATTTCAAAGAAAAACAGTAAAGCTCTAGCTCTGACTCGAGTATAAGCCGGGTTTTTCAGCACATTTTGGGTGCTGAAAAGCTCAGCTTATACTTGAGTATACATAGTAAGTAGCAATCCATCCCACATTGTTAAGACTTAGACCTCTAAAACGTATTGTAATACTATATTTTGACTTCTTTAAATGCATATTGTCTTTTAAATATGCTTGCATCACTTTTAGTGTTTGAAACTAACACACACTGAATATTTTCAACTTGTCCTTCACCTCAACTGTTCTCTTTCTAAAAATAAGAATGAATGAATGAATGAATGAATGAATGAATGAATGAATGAATGAATGAATGAATGAATGAATGAATTGTAGATTTCAGAGTGGGGGTTTCCTATTACACAAACTATGCTAGAATTGGCGAAATACTAAACAGAAATAACCACAAAGTTTCATATAATAGAGATAATAGAGATACTGAATCCATTCAACAAAATCAAGCTATGGATGAAATCCAGCTATAAATATAATTAGTATAGCTTAATTAGACTTTGTTTATTTATTTACTCTGCACTGGTTTCAAAAAACATACTAGATAAATTAAATGAAATAAATCCAATTAGGAAAAGTTCAGATTTATTTAAAACAACAATCTCTGAAATACAAAATATACACCAGATTCAAACAATCATTTATAAACATAAACCATATAAACTAAATTACATTAAATCAATCCAATTAAGAGAATGTCAGCTTTGCTTAAAGTGATAATCCCTGAAGTAAATTCCTGATAGCATGGACTTGATTCAAACAATTATTTATAAATATGAACTATATAACTAACTTACTTGGGTAAGTAACTTGGATAAAATTACAATATGAGATTATTTACGGAATATTGGAGCAAAAGTTTCTGAAAAACAAGTAGAGTGATAATGCTCTTATATGAGCATTTGTGAGAATTATCATGAATGCTTTTATTCTCCAAATTTCAAACATAATATGGTTCAGATTTTTAAAGTATTATTAAATAAATAATTATTATTACTTAGGAAGCCTAAAGCTACTTGCAATGTTCTTTAGTAGCTGTTCATTATATCACAGGAGCAAGATTTTTATTAGGTTGGCCCTTTCAGGTTTAATTGCAATATCATCTATACTAGTGACAGAAGAAGTAATAAAATATTAGTTTCAGCATCTTGGATGGAATCTAACAGAAAATGTATGGAAAAAATGATCTTCCTTGAAGTCTTGCCTACTCCAGCCCTGAGATATTTTCCAGAATTTGAAGTGACAACCTTGAAATACAAGTTCTCAAGCTACAAAAATAATAGTTATTTATATAAAAGACACAAGCCACGTTTCAAATAACAATCACAAGGAAATCTAAAGCACATTGATAATCATGATAGGACTTCTTTTTTTTTTTAGCAAGTAGAGAAGTTTTTGCTTTTTCTCTTTTTCTTTCTTCCCCTCCCTCCATATAGAGAAAAGGTAGCATATATATATATATATATATTATAAAAGAAGCTTATTTTCCATGCCTGTGCTAGGCAAAACTGGAAAGTAACTGAAAAAAGTATTTTTTAAAGTCAAAAGTAATTGAAATACCAAGGAAAAAATGAAATATCAAACAGTCTTGAAGTTACCTATATTTTCACTTTTCTTAATTGGAAGCTTACATGCAAGAAAGCAAAAGTCATTCTCACACATGTATTTTCAATATATTTAATATAATGTTATATTAAATAGCTTTAGTTTCTAAGGATGTGAATAAGATGCATTTGTTTTGCCTATCACCTACTGATTCCATTTTTATCCATCTTAGGCATCAACGCCAAACACAGTGAGCTTGACGGGATGGTTTAATGATGGGTCTCTTAGAAGTTGTAAGCATCTGCCTGACATTTTCAGTACACAGAAGATAAGCAGTATCAAACCTGACTAATACTTAGATAGGATACCTCCACAGCTTTGGTTGAAAAACCTGTGAAGGTTGAAAAAAAGGCTTCTCGAAAGAAGCAAAGATAGAATATATTTTTTCTTTTTGCTGTTAGGCCTTATTTGATTTAAAAACACTAATTTACTTGAAGTCATTTGAGCTTGGCTTCACATAAATTTATATTTTCAAGTGCCTCTTGACATCAAGGGATAATCCTTACTACCTTGAAAAAAAAGATGCTGAAACCAAGGAAGAGAGCAGTGTAAGACAGTAGTGCTGATTGAGGAGAGCAGCACAGATTATCTCTTTATCCCTATGTGTAGTCTGGAAAAGACTACATTACCCAAAAGAGCCTAGATTCTAGTTAGGTTGTGTGAAGTTAAGGTTGAAGATTTATAGGTAAACTTTAATCTGTGGAGTCTGACAATGATGGTGTAAGTGTTGGGCCAGTGTTGCAATAAAATGGTTGAGGGCTAATAATCTGAGAGAAATTACCCTAACCCATAAAATGGAGATACTGTTGACTAAAAGGTCAGGAGTTTAGGAATTATGTCTCCCATAGTAGGGGTGTATTTCTGCTGAACATGCAGTTCCTCCAGATTCAGTTGGTCTTAACTGTCTGGTGTGTATTTTTCCAGTTCTTGGATATGAGTGATCTTGCCATAATATAACCTCTGCATAACACTCTTCATATAAATATGCCCTTGAGGAAAACTAAGAAACTGCACCTTGTCAATAATGTAAATATCTGGAACACCTTTAAAAGCTTAAATAATGTAGGCCCAAGGTGATTGTATTCTCTATGAATATATTGCTAGTCAAATATCAAGATTTAATTATGACATTATTATTATTTATTATTATTATTTATTAAATTTATATGCCGCCCAACTCCTGTGGGACTCAGGGTGGCTCACAGTCACAAAACATATAATATAATAAAATTGATATAATAAAACAATAAATATTTGAAATATTTAAAACATTAAAACTTAAAGGCTTAAAAACATATAACATAGACTCAATCATATAATTCATAAGCCTGCAAATGTTCCCACTTGAAAGAATATATCTCTCAAGATATATCTATGCAAACATTAAGATCTGTGTGATAGGTAGGTAGGTAGGCAGACAGACAGACAGACCAACCGACAGATAGACGGAGGGATGGATGGATGATCGGTAGATGTTAGATAGAAGGATAGACAGACAGACAGAAAATAGATAATCACTAAAATATTGAATTAATCATGACAGCTGACAAGTAGATTAGTATCTTACATGACTATTGAAGTTTTCTAAGAGGTATTTAATTATCTATATTGAGTTACCAAATGGAAATTGCTTACATAGTACAACTTTGTTTATTTGCATATTTTAATTTTTGAAAAACTGAAACTATTACTACTTTGGTATCAGATATCTCACATGTTCATGATCAAAACTTTTTTTAACATGTTCTTGACATCTCAGTTTTTCAGTTTGACCTTAATCTTTAAAAGCAGAAATATAATTCTTACAAATTACATTTTCTAACTAGGAATGTATACAGATTTACCAACCTTAATGAGAGTACTATTTAGGGATGTGATTCAGAACTTGGCATAATCAGTGGGGTTTGATGAACAATGTACAACTTTAACTGTCTTGTCATAGTCATCTCATGACTATGTATATCTTATTTCAACAGTAACAAAGCCACTATACATTTGTTGTGGTTTTTAAGAAAACGTACTTTGTCCAAATTATGAATTATATTTTTTTCTAAGGGAAGTATATCAAGACACCGCTGAAAGATATTCTGTGTTGTTCAAATAAAGTAACATTCTTTGATTTTACTAGATTAAAATAGTAAGACTCCAGCTTGTTAATTTTATAGTTTATTTCAATTGTTGCTATTTTAACAAAATGACCAACTGTTTCATAGAAGCAATACACTCCTCTTTGCAATCAAATGTATAGAACAGAAAATTAACTACTTTGCGACATTGCAGTGACTGATTGCTGCTACTGCTGTTTTTAATAAAGGCATAGTCTTATAACCTAAGAAGTATTCATAAGGGATTTAAGAGACTGCTGAAACAGATCAAAGCTCACCACACTCAATATTTTGTTTCACAACATGGCCAACTACTTGCCTCGCCAGCCAGAAATGGAGGCATGACAATTATTTGTCTGCAGTTGATATTCTTAAATATTCTTTTTTTAAAAAAAAAAAGATTTTATTGGTTTTAATGTATAAGATAAAAATAAAAAGTTACAAATAAAAAAGCAGAATCAATCAATTTTTGCTGGTTTTAAATTGCAATATAAGAAAAATAAAAAAGATGTCCCATCCAATCCGGTTTCGAGGTTTGTCTATCTTCCCAACAATTCATATTACTTTTAAAATCTATTTCCTTTTCCTTCCCCTTCGTATATTTATAAAATTCATGTTCAAGTAATTATATGGTTTACATAATATAGTATTAATCATATAGTTCATTCAGTATTATAGTCTAAAATGTATATTCAATCTTTAAGTGTATTAGCTAAAAGTAGTGACAATTAAAAGAGTAAGAAACATTTTAAAAAAGAAGTTAATCTACAGAAAATAAATCGAACCAGCAAATCACCTCCATCTCTCTTATATCTCAATCGATCTCCCTATCCTTCATCCCGGTTTTTTTTTTTCTAAAATCCCCCCCCCTTACTGCGTGACCCCCTCCTTCACCTCCTTTCTTTAAATCCTTCCTAGTCCCCTTTCTTTCAAACTTA
>JANHGC010579728.1:0-12288 GCA_027560395.1 Boaedon fuliginosus | reverse complement strand
AAAAGATGATTAAGCAACATAAAGATTTGAAGCCAGAAATATTTTTGTTGAATGTATTACCCCAGGGTTATGATAAAGGGACTGTGTACTTAGCCTTGCACGTATTGACAGCTGCAAGGATTGTATTTGCACAATATTGGAAAAATGAGAACACTCGATCAGATGGGGATGTAATTTGGAAGATACTAGACTGTGCAGAGATGGATAGATTGACATTAAAAATAAAGGATAAAGAAGACGCAGAATATTACTTAACATGGCATAGGTTTTATAAGTGGTTAGAAAAAAGAGGTAGAAAATAGGCAAAGAAAGATTATTGTTATGTATGAATTAAAGGTAAAGGTAAAGGTTCCCCTTGCACATACGAGCAGTGCTCACCTCCGTTTCAAAACCAAAGAGCCACCGCTATCCGAAGACATCTCTGTGGTCAAGTGCCGGCATGACTAAATGCTGAAGGCACATGGAACACTCTTCCCTTCCCACCAAAGTTGGTCCCTATTTTTCTATTTACATTTTTACATGCTTTTGACTTGCTAGGTGGGCAGAAGGTGGGACAAGTAACGGAAGTGACAAGCTCAGCGTCTTACCCACTGAGCAACCGTGTCCCCAAATTAAATATTTAGAAATATTTAGAAGTGTTTAGAAATATACACAGGTTGATATAATTCACAAAATTATAAACAATATAAAGAGATATCTAGTCAAAATAACTTTTTTACACTACTATTGTTATCAGTATACAGGTTAATCTCACCTCACAGTGAGATTACTGCAATGTGCTCTACTTGGGGCTGCCCTTGAAAAATTTCCGGAAGCTTCAGCTGGTCCAGAACGTGGCCACGCAAGCAGTCATGGGTGTCCCCAGGCTTGCACTGGCTCCCAGTAGGCTTCTGGATCCAATTCAAGGTGCTGGTCATTACCTTGAAAGGTAAAGGCATTGGGCTGGGTTACCTATGAGACCACCTTCTGCCACCAATTGCCTCCCAGTGCCCCGTGAGGTCACACGGGTGAGCCTCCTCTGGATACCATCAGCCAGGCAGTGTCACCTGGTGACTCCACAGAGGAGGGCCTTTCCTGCAGCGGCCCCAGCCCTCTGGAACGATCTACCTCCGGAGCTCCAGGGTGTCCCAAACTTGAGACTCTTCCGCTGAGCACTGAAGACCTGGCTCTTCCGGCGAGCTGGATTAGTGTGACCCACCGAAATTTTAGTAATTTTAAGGGGATTTTAATGTTTAATTGTTTGTTGATATTTTAATGTTTTTATGGTTATGTTTTTATTGTTGTGAGCCGCCCTGAGTCCTATGGGATTGGGCCGCCTACAAATTTGAATAAACTAAATAAATAATTTCTCTGCATTCTTGATTTTTTTGTAAATGATATGCCCTGACAATACACTATTCAAAACATTTATGAATAAAAATAAAGCATATACTCAAAAAAAGATAGAGAGGGTATTAGTGGGGAAGGGGCAACACCTGTGGAGCAGCCGTTCTGAAAAAGAGGCGCAAAACTATCCTGGGCCAACAGAAAGGGGTGTTTACATACGCAGCGTAAGTGGGTCTGTCAGGTGCCCCCCCCCGCAGCCAGTTTTGACGGTGCGGAAAGAGGAAGATTGAGAAGGGTCTCTGTGCCTCCGAAGGCAGTGCTGTTTCCCCTCTCTTGGATCCAGGGCAACGGCCGCTAGCCCCACAGGGCCAGAGGAAGGAAGGGAAGCTGTCCCCGAACGCGCGCAGGAGCTGCAGGGAGGCCGGCTCCGGCAGCTCCAGCTCCACCGAGACAGTTGGGAATTCTTCCACTATGGCTTTCGGGGGCCCAAGGGGCACCGCTCGGGTGAGACGCTGCCCAGGGCTGGGGGCAGCCATTCCCTCCACCCAGGAGATGGGATTCTCAGAGCCCCGAACCAAATCAACCGGAGCGCAGCTGCTCTGCCGCTCTTCTTCCTTGCGCAGCCCCAGTGCTTTACAGGCAGAGGCCCCCACCTCAGAAGCCACCGCCCACCCCCCAACCTGGCGCCCAAAGAGGGAGGAGGGCTAGCCTCAGTTGTGTTGCAAAGGTATCCTCCAGGCAAGTTTCTCCTCTCCCAGCGGCCAGCAAGCGCCTCCAAGGAGGGCAAGCAAGCCACCGGCTGCCTCCCTTGGGTGTCGACTACTGACGCTGGAGGGTGGTGGACCCTCTGTCCCTGGAGGCTTTCAAAGAGGGCGGTGTGACTTTCCTGCACACTGCAAATTAAATGAGCTTTGCGGTGATTTCAAGTGTACCATTGGATGAAACTAAGAGGGCTGCCGCTGGGTCAGGGGTTCCCTCTGATTCAGTGTCCCCTGGAAGCCCAAAAGCAGGGAACTCCAGTCATTCACTCCAGCCAATGGGACGCCTCCACAGAGAGTGAGTCACTTGGAGGGTAGCTCCCCCCCCCCGCCCCACCTTGCTGGCCATTCCTACCGCTTGTGGCAGCGAATCCCACGTGTGTCTCCACCAGGGTGAGAGAATCCACCGGCCTCTCTTTCCCAGTACCTGCCCCCCCCCCCACATGTCCCCTCCGGAGGCCCTCCACTCCCCAAACAGCACAGGCTCCGTTTCCTCAGGAAGACCCCAAAGGGCAGAATTGCAGCTGTACACACAGGAAGTGGGTGTCTCTTCCTTCCTCAATCAGAGGGAACCCCTTGGGTCCCCTGCTCGCTCCCTTCCCAGGAGCCTGGACTCGGTCACCCGCCTCCCCCTCTTGCTGCGCCCAGCCCTCTTCTTTCTTTCGGCTCCCAGACTCCCGCTCATTCCTCTCTGCTGCTTTCCGAAGTCCTGCGCTTCATTCCTCTCTGCCTGCCGGATTCCGCCCACTTTTCCTTGACGGGAATCCTCCGGCAGTTTGCTCGGAGAGCGGACATCTTTCTCCTACTGCCAGATAAAGGGTCTGGCAGAAGGGGAGCTGAGCTGCCCTCAGGTCTGACGCTCCAGCTCAACCGGGAAGGGCTACCGGAGGCGGGCACGTTGTCTTCTAGGTGCGGGTTTCACTGGGCAGCTTTGCTCAGCCCGCAGAGAGAGAAAGCGAGAGAGAGAAGCGAGAGAGAAAGCAGGGAGGCGCCTCCTGCTGTGCGCCGTGGCTCGGCTCCTCTGAGGGAGGGCACGGGGGCTAAAGGCCACAGCAACCTGGTCCTCCGCCAGGCAAGGAAGAAGCCGCTCCGGCGCTTCCCAACTGCGCTGAGCATCCTTGCGCGCGCTGGACTCCCACGTTGTGCGGCTCCTCCGCTGCCCCCTCCGCCAAGGACGGGTGGGAGGCTCCGAAGCTCGAGAGCCTTTCGGCCTACAACCTCCCCTCCGCACTCTATGGGTTCAAGGCGAGACAGAGACTGGGAGGTGCTGCGACTCTCTCGACGGCCATCGGAGATGGCGAGGCAGGAGGGCTCCGTGGTTAATGTGTAATTGGGGCCAGATGGTCGCCTGGGAGGCAGCCTGTTCGGTGGAGAACCCTGGCGGGAGGGGCGGTTGGGGGGGCAGTAATGAGGGTCAATTGCTGGGCACCTTGGGCCGCAGGAGAGACTCCTGGCCCCACTATTTGCTCATCAAATATTTTCTCGGCCGGCTTGGCAGCGAGTTGATCCGTCGGCCGAGCCCGAAGCCATCTGGGCAAGTTCAATGGGGGCAGGACGCCCCCGCCCCCCAGCCAAGTCAAAGTTACCTCTATTTGCACAAAGCAACCGTGGGTAGAGCGCGATAATAAAGGAACCTCGTCTTGGATCTCCTGGGTCGCCGCCGCGTTGATGTCTCCGCGACGGTGCGGAGCAGGTGCGGGCGAGTGTAGAGGGGGAGACCTCCCGCTGGGCCGCCCCAAGGGAGAACCGCGAGCGAGCTGCGGAAGGTGGGTAAGGGCCGAAGGGCTGTCAGCTGGCTGACTCTCTGGGTCTTTGGCAGGCAAGCGGAGGCGGAGGAAGTTCCGTCTCCAGAAGCGGGTGCTCCTGTCCCGCTGAAGCCCTCGGCCCCCGGGGGAAGGAAAGCCGCTGCGGGAGGCGCGCCTCAAAGGGACGCGGATAAAGATGCCGGCGGGCCGGGAAGCCGGAGGCGCCGGGGTTGCTGTCCGCACTGCGCTGGTGCTGAAATGCCAACCGCTGCTCGCCCGGCGGAGGACCTCTGGGTGGCAGCAAGAGAGCAGCCTGGAGGCTTGGCGCAGAGCGGGAGGGAGGGGGCGCCTGGGGGCTTGAGCAGGCGGGGGCACTCCCTTTGCCTTCGTCCAGACTCAGGGAGGGCTCACCTACCGAATTCTCAGGACCACATCCTGTGAGGCAGGGAGGCCAAACTTTGCTCAGGACGGTGCCTCTCCCCGTCAGCCTGGATTCTCCGGTACTTCCGAGGCTCCCGTCCCGTCCGCTGCTGTTGGCCTGAAAGGCTTTGTCGGCTGCAGAGCAGGAGCTCCTCTGAGAAGGTGAGTGTGTCTCCCTTTGTTCTGTGGGAAAAAGGGGGTCAGAGAGCAGCTGCTCAGATCAGTGGGCACAAGGGGGAGAGATAAAAGTGCACAGCTGGTGGAGATTATGGGTGACAGTGGTGCCCGACTGGTATCCAGGTGCCACATCAGGAGAAGGCAAGAGGGACACCAGCTTCTTGGTGCCCACATCCTCAGACTCCTGGCAGCATTTAGTACTTCGCTTGTGGGGAGATGGAGGGGGGGTTGCTCAGCTGGAGCACTTATTGCTCCACCCTTCCTCTTGAAGGCCCAGCACCTTCATGGCTCAGTGGTCCCCCGATGTCGTCCCACCCTGTGGTAAGCAATGCTTTTCTGACCAGTTTATGCCCTTTGCTGTGCAGAAGAGCTGGGGAGGCTGCCTTAGCCTCTGGTGGGAGCAGTGGGGCTGCTGCTGATGTCAGCCAGTAGGCAGCCCCCAGGGGGCTTTGGGGTGACACCTGGGACAGTGGCCTTCTCCCATCATTTCTCCATCCAGCAGTGAGTTTACTTCCTGCAGGAAAGATAGAGCAAGCGAGGCTAGCTAAATATCAACTATTGGTAGAGGCAACAGCTGTCCCAGCTCTCTCAAGGCAGGGCCTTCCCAAGCCTTCCCAGACACCTGGAGAGGAGCGGCTTGTCACCACAGATGTGGCTTCAGATTCAGCTGCAGCTCGACCTGGCAGCTGGGCACAGGTCCAATGCTGACCCCACAGCAACATGGCTTCATTCTCCAGTGGAAAGACAATGAAACCTGCCTGAACTACAGCTCTTCAGTGGGCACAGGAGAGTGTGGGAGAGGCCTGCATTTGGCTCTGGGTGATCTCTGAGCTGAGCAGCATCTGGCCCAAGTGGGCTGGTGGTCTGATCTGGCTCTCCTGCTCCTTGCAGAGCTCAGGAGAATGAATCAGCTGGGTGGACTCTTTGTGACGGGCTGCCCTCTGCCCGATGCCAAGAGGAAGAAAATTGTGGAACTGGCCCTGTGTGGGCTGCGGGCTGCTGACATCTCACACCAGCTGAAGGTAGCGGCATGTGAGGGTGGGTGAGGAGGTCCAGGGTCCTCATGGTGGGAGGCAGTGCAGACCTAAAAGGAGAGAAGAGGCTGTGGAGAACAGGGCCAGATGGGCAGCAACGGAGGGAAGGGACCCTCTTCTCTTGCCTGGTCTTCCTCTCTATTTCCCCCTCTGACCTTCCCAACAAGCCTCCAGGCAAAGGCCCACCCAGGCTGCCCCCTTCTCTTTACATGACCCAGGTCTCCAATGGGTGTGTCAGCAAGATTCTCACCCGCTACTACAACGTGGGCGTTGTCCAGCCAAAGACAAGGGGAGGCGGCCGGCCCCAGATCGCCACCCCTCAGCTGATAGCTGGGATTGCCCAGCTGAAGCAGGAGCGGCCGTCTCTCTTTGCCTGGGAGATCAGGGAAAAGCTGGAGGCAGCAGGCACCTGCGCTGCAAGCAGGATACCCAGTGTGAGTTGTGGAGGGCGCATTGCTGACACAGGACTTGTGTGTCTGTCTGTCTGTCTGTCTGTCTGTGTATCTGTATGCACGTGCGCATGCCCACCTGCGAGCAAGAGCAGGCACGTGCAATCATGCATCTATGTAGAGCAAAGAGAGAGAGATGAACCCGGCTGCCTTTATCTCCCCAAAAAACTTGCTTCACCCACTGACCACAGGGACCATCCTCCCTTTCCTCCTTCTGCTGAAGCCAAGGTTGCTCCTGAGTGACAGCTCTTTTTGCCAGGCTGGCTGGGTGCCCCTTTCACCTGCCTTGCTCTCCACTCCCTTCCCAGGAGTTTCATGGGGTCTGGAACAAGCTGGTCACTCTTAAGGAAAGTGGGGTGAGAGAGCGATGCCGGGCTGGGAATGACAAGAGCCTGGCTGGCTTGGCCAGGAAGGGAAGGTGCCCATTCAGTGAGGCTCAGTGGCTCTGCCCGTGTCTGCTGGGCTGCCGCTTGTCCTCAAGAACCACCTTGGCCAGGTGTCTGATCCCCGTGAGGCTTCCTGAGAATTCAGAGAGTGGTTGCAGCCAAGGGGTGAGCAGTGAATATCCTTTGGGGCAGAATTCTCTCCGTGGAGACCCTTCAAAGAAAAACCTCAAGACAGTTGCAACTATTTACAGCCATTTCCTTCCTTCCTTCCCTCCTTCCCTTTTCTCTTATCCTCTTTCACTCACTCACTGACTCGCTCACTCACCCAATCTCCATCTTTCCTACCCATCCATCCATCCCCATTCATTTTCAGATATTCATTGCCTTTAAAATCCACCCATGTACTGGTAGACACACATGCACACACACACACGCATGCACAAACGTTCTCCCATCCTTATTGTCCTTTTCTGGAGAGGCCAAAATCTTTTCCTTCCCAGAAGGAAACTGGACTTTTGGGGCAGCTTAGGCTGGATGAGAGTGACACTACAACACCCACCCCAGCATTTCCCAGAGGCTCCTCCTTTCACTCCACCCCACCTGCCGACCCACCCACACCCCAGCCATCAGAGGGAACAGCCTGGGGGGGGGCTGCCTTTCTGCCCCTTGGTCTCTGCGTCCGGGCCTTCTGCTAGTGCTGCTGCTATCCGGAGTGGAGCCCCACCACTCTGGGTGCAGCCTCATTCTGCCAGCTCCTGCTAAACATTATGGGGCAGTAAATTCCACCAGCCAACAGCACCCGCCTTCACAGAACCTGGCCTTGTTACTCACTCCCTTTCTTCTGCTCCCCCAGATCTCTTCCATCAACCGCATCCTGAGACACCTGGAAGCCCCAGGTGCATCCCCTTTCCTGAGGAAGCTCCCACAGCCAGGTAATAGTGGGGGGGGAGGCTTTGTTTTTGGGAGTTTTCTTTATCCTCCCTATACAAAGGAGACTGTGCCTCCTCCTCCTCCTCCATCACCACCAAAGGGAGACCATCAGGAGTACCAAAGAATCAGTTGAGGGTCAGAAGATGGGGGGATCTCCATGAGGAAGTTTGGTTTGCTCTGGATGTCCATCAGTGCCCTTTCTGCAACTGTGTGTGTGTGTGGGGGGGGGCTGGAGCTCCCTGATACCTGGTGAACGAGAGAACTCCCAGGGGAGCCTGGCGTTGGCCAGTGGGGTGGCCCTGTCTCCCTGGGGGATCTGCTCTACAACCCAACCTGGAGGAGCTCCTGCTGGCCTTGAGGGATAGGAGCACTGGGAGTCCTCCCGCCTCAGACAGGAACTGCCCAGCTGGCCCTCCACTTCTTGCTTGACCAAGAAAGGGCCAGGTCTTGGTTTTGGGTCCGACTATGTAAAACCTCTCGAGCCTCTTCTTTGGAGTGGCAAGAAAACGTGAGTCCCATTCACGGCATTCCCATAGTTCTGACCTAGCTGGTTTATAAATCTGAAGGGTGTGTGTGACTTGGCCCCAGCCCCCCAGCCCCGCCAGTAGCCTCTGCCATTAAGCTGGGATCTGACCTGGCAGGGGGCGGGCAGAGCAGTGTGGATGTAGTTGGGAGCCACCCCAGCAGCCTCTGCTTCCATTTGAGGGAGGGTGAGGGGGGTGGGGCGTGTTCATTTCTGCACCCCCCCCCCCCCATGTTCTTGCTTGAGGAGTCGCAAGGATTGATCTTTCAGTTCTGCAAACAATTCAGGCAAGTTTCCACTGAGAACTGGCTCCTTCTTCCTGTGTGTTTATGATTCACTGACTCTCGGTTCTGCTGGCGTCCGATTCCCACTTCATGAGTCACACGGAGGACCTAAACGAAGGTGTCATGCTCCCATGGGGGGGATGTTGAATCTGTGGGGGAAGATGAGCTGGAACAGGCAGAGACTGAGAGGCTCCATCGGCCTTGGGGGAAACTGGGGAAGGGCAGAGTCAGTCCAGGCAAGGCTTTTTGGACTAAGGCCTGCAGTCCGGGAGAGCTCAGGAGAAGAACAGGGACCACCCCTAACCAACCTCCCCCACCCCATGTGAGAGCAAGGAGGGAAGAGAGACGGCAAGATCAATGCAGATTGAACCAGCTACAAGGCAGGAGAGTGCCCCGCCCCCTTTCACAAGGCACACCTGGGGACTGAGACGTAAGGAGGTGCAGGGGGGTGGCATTGGTCGGGAACAAACGTTGAATCTGTGGAGCCTCGTGTGCCTTGCCAATGCCTGGAGATTGCTGTGCTCTGTCTTGTGGGGCTTGCCACTTTGCCAGTTCCTGGGGAGATCCTCTGGTCGCCCATCCTTCACAGCCACACAGCCCCCTCCCCTCCTGCCCCCAGATCCGGCTGTGTGCAACCAGGTGCAACCAGGGCCAGGGCCATGCACCTTAAGCGTTATTGCCTGTGATAAGCGGAGGGTGCGTTTCCTTGGCTGTAAAGGCCCGGGACACCCACAGTTGCCCTGCCTCTCCCTCCCTCCGCCCCCATAGGTCCCCTCTTGGCAGGAGAAGGAGAGAGGAGGGATCCGGCAGAGGCTCCCTCCTCCCCATCTTCCTTGCGGTCAGCGGGGGCGACTGGGCTGCCCAGAACTCGGAGCAAAACTGTCTTCTCTAAGCATCAGCTGCAGGTCCTGGAGACTGGTGAGTCAGGAGTGCATCGAAGGAGGGGGACCAGGGGGGGCGGGTAAAGGGGAGCTGCTTTAAGATTCGGGGACTTTGTGGCTGGCTGGGGAAGTCTGGGAGTTGAAGTCCACAAGCCTTAAAGTGACCAAGGTTGGAGGTCCTGCCTTTAAGGCATGGAAGATGCAGAAGGGAGAGAAGGAAGCTTGCAGCTGATGCCAGCCACGATCCCATTTCTGTGGGCCAATGAGCGATGTGGCCCCTGCAACGCTCTGGCCTTGGCCTTTGCACCCGCTGGGCAGGACGAGGGCCCCTGCCTTGCTCTGGCCCCTGGCTGCTTTGACCTGCTCATTCCCTCTTCCAGCTTTCCAGAGAAGCCAATACCCGGAAGCAGCCACCCGGGCAGAACTGGCTGGGCAGTCTGGACTGCCTGAAGCCACCCTGAGGGTGAGTCGAGGGAGGCCCCTCCTGCACTGCTGAGTTGGACAAGGCTTTCGTTTGGTTGGGGGGGGGCTCATTTCCCAAGCAGGAATAAGCCTAATCCTCTGTCTTTATTTGGATTAGGTTTGGTTCTCTAATCGGAGAGCAAGATGGCGACGGGAAGCCACACGGGCACAGCACACTGGCTCTGGGCTGGCACCTGCAACCCCAGGCACTCACTTAGGATTGTAACAGAGTCCCATCAATCCTAGAAACAGGCTGGTGCAGGATCCCTACCAGGGGTGGGTTTCTCCCGGTTCGCTGGTTACCCGCTTTGTGGACCCGCTTCCCGGATCAGAGTGTTTTCAGAATACCACGAAGATTTTGAAGGCGATTTTGACAGCCGATCAGGAAGCGCATCCACAAAGCGGGTAACCAGCGAACCGGGAGAAACCCATCCCTGATCCCTACCCATAGGCCCGTGCCTCCGTCTGGAAAGAGAAGGTGGCACCTGGACCGAGGACAAGCCAGTTGGGAGCTTAATGACCACGCCAGGCTGCTGCCGCTATCCGAGTCAATGCCCAGCCTTGGAGGGCAGCAGGTGGGAGGCAGCTGCCACTGTTCTCTTTGCCCCCTCACAGCCCTCCGTGGGACAGCTCGGCTCCTCCTCCCTTCCCAGGGGCTGCATGTGAACGGCGGCTGCCCACCAGGGCACCAGGTCTGCAGCCTCCTGGCAGCCCTCCGTGGCTAGGTAGGTGGGCACCGGCCATGCCTGCTGCTGCTGCTTCCCCTCTGGGGCTGCCCTGGCACCCCCCAACCTATGTGATGGGCAAAAGCCTCTGACGCCACCGGACTGGCCAACTTTCCCTGGCCGCCCCCCTGCTGGAGTGAAGGGGTTCGGCCAAAGGAGAGAGGGTCTCTCTTGGGTGCCTGAATGAACAGAAAGGCCGACCTTCTTGCAGGTTTTGGAGTTGAGGCGGGACAGCGGAGAGATGCCCGAGCAAGTGTTGGGGAAGCCAGGTGGGCTTAAAAGGGGGGAGGGCATTTCTACCCCTGCAGCGGACGGAGGTGCCCGGCTTCCACCGTCGGCCAACTGGGATGAAGCGGGCGATCAGCGGCAGCGCGCTCCAGTAGAGGGAAGGCCAGCGCTGCAGCTGCAACCTCCCGGCACCCGACGGAGCTCCGGCTCCCCGTCCGCTGCAAGGCACACGCACACACACACACACACACCGCAGGGAACGCCCCGCTGCAGCCCAGGGACGGAGGCGCACAGCAACCTCACCCCCCCACCCCGAGAGCAGAGCTCCACAGGGAGCCTCCGGGCCTGACCGCGAAGCTGGGCGGGGGTCCCGCCTTCCTAGGCAGCGCGCAGCCGCTCCCGGCTCCCAGGAAACCCTCCGCACGCGGGACGCTCCGCATCTCCCGCAGGGGCTGTCCGGCCGGCCTCGTGGCGGGCGCGCATCGTGTCCGCAATCGGCTTCGGTGGGCAGGTCCTCCCCTTTTCCATTTGAGGCAAGCGGTGGGGGGGCTCCCTTCCCACGGAGGCTTCCGGGCTTGCATTTCAAATCTGGGGGGGGGGCCGTAAGGGAGGCCTCCCGCATCGCAGTCTTGAAGGGAGCTCGGGATGCCTCCTACGCTGCCTGCCGAAGGGAAGCCAAGCAGCCGCTTTCTTTGGTTTGGGGTGTTCAGGGGGGGGGGGAGAGGCTGCCTCCGATGGGAGAAGCCCCAGAATTCCCTTCTCGGGTCTGGCGGCAGCAGGGACGGAAAATCCACCGGAGACAAAAAAACGTCAAAACGGTTGCAGTTTGAAGACCTGAATGTACATTGGCAGGAAAAGCTGTAGGTTAACTTCCCAATAGAAGGTTGTCTGGGTTGCTGTTGGCGCATCTACGGAAATGGGGGTCTCTGCCTCCTGAACTGTGACAAGCGCCTGTAGCACAGAAGGAGCCATCCGGTCACCGGAAGAGGCCAGAATGGGCGAGAATGGCGGCTCCCGAACGAACCTTCACTTTTAGAAAAGGGCGCAGGGGCAGTTCAAAGGGGACGTCCGTTTAGGCCCAGCTCCAAGCCTGCTCGGTGGGATTTCTCGCGAAGGAGGACCGAGCCCTGCAGTGAAGGGCAGAAGGTGGGGCAGGCGCTTACTGTGCAGCGTCAGAGGCGACTGGGAGAAGGAAAGAAAGCAGCACCACTGGGAGAGAAGTACCAGGAGGCCATCCAAAGGAGTCCAGGGGAGACGGGGAGGGGGGGCAGAGTGTGGAGGGGGCCGAGCCAGAAGAAGAGGCACGGAGAGAGGGTGGAGGGGCCTGAGGAGAGATGAACACGGGGAAATGACAGCAGCAGCAATATGGGGGAAAGACCCCCGAGGGAGCAGAGCAAACCCAGAGGGAATGAAACATGTGGACAGCTGGGAAAGCGAAGGCAGGGGCTTTATTGCGGCATGGAAACTGAGGCTGGGGAAGATCAGATTCTGCCAGAGAAACACAAGTTAAGGGCTGGGGAGGGGAATGACGAAGGGGGACCGCCCCCTTAATCCCCTCCACATGGAAAAAGGGGGAGAAGGTTTGCCCCGCCCTTTCCAATAATGTTTGCAGCCCTCGACCCTTCTTCCCAGCCCAGGAGGCCCACCGGCTTCCTGGATGCCCTTCTGCCCTCCGAGCCCTGGAGGAGGCAAACCCTAGGCCGCTGGGCAGAAGACGAGGGGCACTGCATGCGCACGCACGCACAGATGGCTCTTTCCAGGGCCCAAATGTATTCTTCCTTCCTCCTCTGGACAAGCAGCACCCAAGCACGCCGTAAAGCTCTTGCTGGGGCCAAGAGGCAGCCTGGCGGTGGCCTGCCTGGGGAGATGGGTTGGGGAGTGGTTGGCCTGCCTGGGGAGATGGGTTGGGGAGTGGTTGGCCTGCCTGGGGAGATGGGTTGGGGAGTGGTTGGCCTGCCTG
>JANHGC010579590.1:0-12300 GCA_027560395.1 Boaedon fuliginosus | reverse complement strand
ATGTAATAAATAAATAAATAAATAAATAAATAAATAAATAAATAAATAAATAAATAAATAAATAAATAAATAAATCTGTTTTGTTCCAAAAAGCACCAATCCAGCTCATGGTAAAATGCAGCCACCTTTGCTGGCCTAGTCTCATTTAGAAGCAAGAGCTGGGATCCTAATCTTTCGTTTGATTTCTTATCACTTGTCCTATCACCGATAGCTGAGTACATGGATGTTCCTTTGCCTGGAAACCTCTCTAATAATCATGCCCCAACATTCCAATATGCTTCACAAGTCAGAAGGGGAAAGATATACACATGTTCAAAGATACTCTATACATGTTTACAAACTCTCTTCCTTATGTAGCTCATATTTATTATGGAACTGAAAGCACATTCAAGTTTCAGTTTCCCAGAATTCATAAATAACACTTTAGTGATCTGTATGACTCTAGTTTGTGTTTTAGTGGTGTCTTATTGTGACTGGTGAGAAAGAGTTAAGGAAAATAATCCCAGTACATTGTATAAAAATTACTCTCCAGCTGAATGTGTATATAAGATCCCTTCTAGGAAATCTTATTATTGGGGATTTTACAGTTAATTTTTTTCTGCTGTCTACAGCCACTTATATAGCTTTCCCTCTGGTTGTGTAGGAAAGGGGAGGGGATAGCTTTCCTGAATTCTAAAAAAGTCAGCCAAAGTTTGTTACAAGAAACTAAGAAAAATGCATTGACAAAAAAAAAAAGTAAACACATGCATTGTCTTGCAAGCAATCTAATATTCTTTTTAGAGGAAAAGGGTTAAGTACATTTGGGATGCAGACTAAACCCCATTGAATTAAAGACAACTGTAGTCAGAACACAAGCCATTCATCTGAATGAAGTTTGTGACGCAGCACTTCTAACTTTTATCTGAAATAAAATACAAATAAATCCATAGCCACAAATGCAATAGAAGAAATGTAGATCAGCTTTTCCAAACAGATTGGGAACTAAGATTTGAAGTCATTTAGATAGCAATAGTCTGAAAAAAGCTGATAAAAAAGCTCATATTTCTTTTAAATGGAATAATTTTGTAATGTATGTATTTAATCCAATTATATGTGACATTGTTAAAACTTTTACAGTTGTCATTAACTGGAGTTTATTGAAATTGTTTTTTCTGCTTTCCAGGGCTTTATTTATTTATTATTTATTACTTTTTTATGCCGCCCAATTCCCAAAGGACTCTGGGTGGCTTACAACAGAGATAGCAATAGCACTCAGATGTTATATACTGCTTGTCAACACTCCCCAAGCAGTTACAGAGTCAGCTTATTGCCCCTAAACAATCTGGGTTCTCATTTCACCGACCTTAGAAAGGATGAAAGGATGAGTCAACCTTGAGCCTGGTGAGATTCGATCTGACAACCTGCTGAACAAGTCAGCAGAGATAGGCTGTAGTACTGCATTTAACCACTGTGCCACCAAGGCTCTTAGCCTCTGTGACACCTGACTGAGACATCTGAATAAGACATATGCGTGGCTTTTAGTATCCTTCCCTGTCATAAGTAAAAGAGGTATATGGGCTACATGGTACTAAAAGGCAGCCATGGAAGAACCATTTCAAGGAAGGGAATACATTTGCATCAGGCTGATTTTTACTCAAGTATAAACAACTGCAGCCTGACTGTGCATGTTTCAAAAATGTGTAGGTGGGAAATTGGGCTGTTTACTTTAGGAGCAAGAGATTGGGCTTTTCCTTTTCAACATTCAAATTAAGTTAAAGTCTATGATCATCATAAGCATTTATGACAATAGCCACCAAGATCTCTTGTGTGTGTGTGTGTGTGTGTGTGTGTGTGTGTGTATAACAAATTGTAATATATACAAATACATACACACACTTCTAAGTATTCTTAATTTGTAGCATTTCTACCTAACTACCTAACACTTATGCATAGTACACATACACACACAAGAGATCTTGGTGTGTGTGTGTGTGTGTGTGTGTGTGTGTGAGAGAGAGAGAGAGAGAGAGAGTCAGAGACAGAGACAAAGACAGAAACAGAGACAGAAACAGAGGAGAGATATTTCATTGATATTTACATACCGAAATACACATTTATATATTAGTTTTCTGATCCTTGAACCTTTAAAAACATCTGATGCTTAGATTACAATCTATCACTGATGTCTTGCAATGATCCTTACAGTTGTGTAAAATAATCATCATTTACCATTAATTCAAATGCTGATTAAGTAGTGTTTTGGACAAGCTTGCAACAGAGTTTTTTTTTAACTGAAGTGGCGGTTAAACCAGGAGTGGCCTGACGGGAAGCTAACTAGAATTATTCCCTATAGATTGTCCAGAATTTACCATACAAGAATAATAGTTTTTCTTAGAAAGCAATTTTAAAACTTCATTGGCAGTGGTGCTACCATTAGGAAGAATAAGACAATCCCCTGAAAGGGCAGCTAATAGGGAAAATAATAAAACTTCCCATCTGTTGCTTCCAAACATTTTTCTATTTTCTTTCTTAGAGGCTAAAGCTGTGCGTGAAATATTGCCTAAGCTAAGTTAGCTGTCCTCAGGGAGAACTATAAATATTACTCATTGTGAAATAAGAGTCAATTGTTAGCCTTGTTGAATTTTGAAAACAGAATAGAAAAAGATTCCCGGGGAGCAAATCATTTTGTGTCTAAAAGTAATGGCCACAACCCAGGCCCATATTTTGCAGAACATGACATGTGGAACTACTTGTGAACTTGCCAGGGAGACTTGCTTAGTGGGATCAATGACTAGAAGCAATTAAATCCAGGAAATCAGCTGCATGTAAATATTGTCATTTGAGGTTACTTTTTCCTAACTCAACAGTCATTTCAAGATTAAGTAATATGGGAAGGGAATGGAGAGTGTAAAATTCCTCTTGTGAAAAAAGATTTTTTTAAAATCACAAGTTCTGCTCTTTAAAGGCTTATTTCACTTTTCTACTTTATTTTTGGAAAAAAATATTAACTGCCCAATGCAGTTCTAAATCTGCATTTCTTTGATGACACAAATTCTCTAGCCATAATTCCGTGATTAATGCTGTTTCACATGCAGAAATTCCATACCATATCCTTCCCTGCAATATTCACTTAAAAAAAATATCAGGTGACAGAATATGCAAAATATATCTGACTGTGTTGCTCTCTATTAAAATAGGTAACTGACTCAATAAAATGTACAGAGAAACTTTCTGTATATAGGGCAATAGCTGCAATGTAGCTTAGTTTGTAGGAGTCAAATGTGATTCATTCATATGGCCAACTTCTTTGTATGTTATGAGAATGAAAAAAAATGTGCAAGATTTGGACCGAATAATAAACCAACCTCATAAAGTGTTCCTAGATATAATTGAGGAAAAAGCATTACAATTATATTTTTATTTACATTTTTTTAACCACATGATCTATGGAAAACTATATTGCTTTTAAAATATGCAGCTCCCTCCATTCATAAAGAATGTGTGATTTCATATAATTTTATACCAAAAGCTGCCACAGCCAGCTTTTATTTTGTGGATGAAGATCTAAAGTTGAAAGGAGAATACTTAATACATCCATTTGGATTAATATGTTTTGCCACAGACTATCATGCTTGAAATGAACAGAACAAAAACTTTATTTTTGCCATTTGTTAAAAGAAATGATATGAAACAAACAAAGCAAAATTATTTTTCAACATCTGTAACTGTTTGCAAACATTTGTGAGCAAAGCTTTTATATAATCTAGCAAAATTTTGCTACCTTTAGACAAATTTATCTTGTTTGACAAATAATGTAAATAAAAATTATCAGAGTTAATTGATAATTAAGTGGGAATTTTAAAGAAAAAAAGGGTAATGAAAAAAGGGGGAAAGGAATGTTCCTGCAGATCCACAATACAAAAGAACATGAGCTATGGTTCTACAGCACCCGAGTCACAGGGGCAGTATCCGGTTTCATATGGAATTCTCCTATATTTCCCTTTCCAAACAGCTGTAGGAGGGTATTGAACTTGGCTAGAGATAAAGCTTTCCTGAATTTGGAAACTGTAATATGAAGCTGAACATGCTTGAACTGTTACACTAATTATTATGATTTATCTCAGGGAAAAACATTATCTGTAAGAAAGGGGCACACTTTCTTACATATTAATTAATTTATTTTTATTTTTTGTAGAAAATGATATAGGAAAACAATCCAGATAGAATGTGGGGGATGGATGTGTTTTATACAACATACTAATTTAATCGGAGTGTAATGAATAAACCATAACTGAGAGGGTTTGCATAACATACATCACAACTCATGCTTTTGCATGCTAAGCCGACATAATACGGTTTGTTTGGTCTTCATGTATGGCATAAAGTTAGCTATTGTCTAGCCCTAGCACTATATCATCACTAATGAAAATAAAAACATAAATAGTCATTATAAACTTATGAAGAAAAAACTGTAACTGAAATAAATTAGATATGATGAAAAGAGTTAATTAAATAGCCATATAATAACTACTGTATATACAAAAATGTAAAGTTCAGTAAAATTTTATTGTTAAACCTACACAGAATAGCAACCTTGTGTCACATTCTCATTTCTAGAGCAGATAGACTTTTCATTAGTAAGTAACAATCTCACAACTTGGAATCATTCCTTAAAACCAAGTATCTAAATGTCATTCCAGTTATGTAAAATTATCCTCTTTGCCACACCCTAACTTGATAGAACCAAGTTCTTTGTGGGATGGCAAATTCCATGTTTTAGGAATATAGATATCCATCATATCGAGGTCCATAACTATAATATTTCTTCTCAAAACTATATTAATACATAGTAATTTGAAACTACAGCAAGGCTATACTGGCAATTTTTGGAGAGCCTTGGAAACTGGTCTCAAGCCTAAGAGAATGAATGCAGCAGTGGGGTAATTGATTATACTTTGTTTAAGAGGAATAAAAATTAAAAGATGTGGGGTCATTGTTGGATTCTGAGTTTGGTTGTTTTCTTGCAGACATTTATTTATTTATTTATTTATTTTGATTTATACCCCGCATCATTTCTCCAGTCAGAGGAAACTTGAGGCGGCTAACAACAAATAAAACAATCAATAATACAATAATTAAAAATTTACAACACAATTAACAAGCATTCAGGAGGGAAAAGATAGTCAGTTCCAGGCCCTCTGACAAAGCCAGGTCTTTGTGGCTTTTCAAAAGGCCAGCAGAGTAGAGATGGTCCTAACTTCGTGTGTGTGTGTGTGTGTGTGTGTGTGTGTGTGTGTGTGTGTGTGTAAGTATTAATTTTTAAAGCCCTCATTTTCAAAACATTAAACAATACTCAATGAGAGATCAGTAAATTGAATCAATTGTTATAATTGCAGTCATCTTTGTGTAAAGTGATATACAACTCTTAAGTGAGTAACTTGGGTCTGATTCCTTCAGGGTAGAATGTCATTCAAGATATACCTTGTATTAGTACTGAAGGAACAATGCCCATCCAATTGAATAAGATCTGACATATCACTGTCCATGTGCCTAAGGCAGTTAATTTATGCTCATGATATAATAGGATTAAAATGTACAAAAATGATTTATAAAAGAAATTTCTTGTTCTAGGAAAATTTACATGCATTGAAGTAAAGTTTCATTTGGAGCGTCAGATGGGATATTATTTAATCCAGATGTACATTCCTAGCCTGCTGATTGTCATTTTGTCCTGGGTATCTTTCTGGATCAACATGGATGCTGCTCCAGCCAGAGTTGCACTGGGCATAACTACAGTCTTGACAATGACTACTCAGAGTTCGGGCTCCAGAGCCTCTCTTCCAAAAGTAAGTACTTTCCATTTAATTCAGAAGGATCTAACAAATTAAATAGAGATGATTCCTATAATTTTGTGTTAGGTCCCTTATTTTTTTCAGGCATTGAAATTATCAGAAATGTTCTTAATAAAATTAAGACACCAGGTGTCTTTTATTTCATGTGAATATAAGCAATTGAGATTTATTACACAGTATATAGTTGAAAGCAGTGGTGGGATTCAAAATTTTTTACTACCTACCCTGTGAGTGTGGCTTGGTGGGCGTGGCTTGGTGGGCATGTGACTGGTAGGTGTGCCTTGGTGGCCATGTGACTGGGTGGGCGTGGCCATGTGACTGGGTGGGCATGGCCAACTCAACATCATTTCTTTGTCCTAGTTACTGTTTTAAGTATAAAAAAAGATATACCAAAAAGTAGTTTATTTTATGCATTTAATATTTAAATAAGAATAAGAGGTACACAAAACTAGGTTTTGTTGAAAGAGTTTTACAATATGAATGAAAAACTATACAAGAGTTTTACAGTATGAATTAAACACTTTATAAACTCGATTGTGGTTTTAAGTTGAGGACTAACTGTACATGTGAGACAGAGACTTAAAAAAAAAACCATGGGCATGATCCTAGTTCCCCCTACAAGGATTCCCTCATCTGGACCTTTTGCAATTCCCCAAAGGGTCAAAGGAAAATAGATTCCATACAGCTCTGAACCCTTAAGGCAAACCAAATGCAAGTGATCCTCACTTAATGGGTGGTTGCTTAGCAAGTGTTCTAATATACGACTCACCTTCCCAGAACTACTTGACCTGTTTTTGGAGTTTTGACAGCCATACATACACACACACACATACACATAGACACTTATTACCAGTTACAACATCCCACAGTCATGTGACTGAGGTTTTCTATGTTTTTTTCAGTTTCCAACATTTCCTTCTGGTTTCCGGTTAAAAATGCCCATTGGGGAAAATGGACTTGTTTAACAACCGCAGTGTTTGCTTAATGACCCCAAGGTTTACTTAATGACCATGGTGTTTGCCTAACCCAGTGGTCTGCAACCTTAAACATTCAAAGAGCAATTTTTCTATTTTCTTTTAAACAGGTATCTCTCTCTCTCTCTGTTTCTTCCTCCCTCTCTTTCTCATCATTCTCTCATCTCTCTCTTTCTCATCTCTCTCATCTCAGTTGAGAGATGAGAAAGAGAAAAAGAGATGAGAGAGAGAAAGAGATGAGAGATAGAAATGAGAAATGGTGAAATGGTGGTAATGAAATGGTGAAATGATGATGGTAGAATTGGTGGTAGATTTTAGGAGAAACAGTCCTATACAATCACCTTTTACAATACTAGACAACACAGTATCAACAGTAGAGACCTTCAGGTTTCTAGGTACTATCATATCTCAAGACCTAAAATGTTCATCTATGTTTATGTTTATTGGATTTATAACCCTGCCTCTCTTCCCCAGTCAAGGGGAATGTGAGGTGGCTTATAGCATGATTTAAATACAGTAAATACAATTAAAATACAGTAAAACAACATAAACATCCTAAACAATAAAAACAATATCTAAGTTGAACTATTAAAACACAATTATACAACCAAACATACCACCAGTCTTACAGGGCAGTTATTCAATTCCATGCCCGCTGGCAAAGCCACGTCTTCAAACTTATTGGAAGGCCAACAGACTTGGGATAGTTCGAATGTTGACAGGGAGCTGGGTCCAGAAGGCCAGTGCTGCCACAGAAAAGGCCTTCGACCATGTGCCCACCAGCCAGCATAGTTTACCTGACAGAACCCTTAGGAGGCCAACTTTGTGGGATCTAACTGTGTGCTGGGAGGCATGTGGTGGCAAAAGGCGGTCTTGAAGGTACCCCGCTTCTAAGCCATGAAGGGCTTTAAAAGTTGTCACTAACACCTTAAATTGCACCCAGAGGACTATTGGGAGCCAGTGCAGCTCTTGGAGGAGAGGTGTTATGTGGGTGCACCGAGGCGCAACCTTAATCACTTGCGCAGCCACATTCTGGACCAATTGGAACTTCCGAGTGCTCTTCAAGGGTAGCCCCATGTAGAGCGCATTGCAGTAACCTAATCGAGAGGTGACAAGGGCATGAGTGACTGTAAGGAGAGCCTCCTGATCCAGGAAGGAGTGCAACTGGTGCAACAGGTGAACCTGTGCATACATTCCCCTGGCCACAGCTGCCAAATGATGTTCCAATTGCAGCTGCGGGTCCAGGAGAACTCCTAAGTTGTGCACCTGTTCTGAAGGGGGTAGTTCCCCCACCCAGCATTAATGATGGGCAATCAACTGGACCATGTGGAGGCAATATCCAAAGCTACTCAGTCTTTTCAGGGTTCAGTCTGAGCCTATTGGTCCCCATACAAATCCTCACAGACTCCAGGCACTAGGACATCACCTCGATGACATCACTAGTTTGGCCCGGGGCAAAAATGTATAGTTGGGTATCATCACCATACTGATGATACCCTACCCCATGCCGTTGGATGATCTCACTCAGCGGTTTCATGTAGATATTAAATAGGAGGGGCAAGAGAACCAAACCCTGAAGCACCCCACAAGGCAGGGGCCTTGGGTCAGATCTCTGCCCTCCTACCAACACTGACAGGGTGTGGCCTGAGAGATAGGAGGCGAACCACTGTAAAAAGGTGCCGCCCACTCCCAATCCCTCAAGCCACCCCAGAAGGATACCATGGTCAATGGTATCAAAAGCCGCCAAGAGATCAAGAAGCACCAGGATGGAGGAGGTTCCCCCATCCTGGGCCCGCCAGAGATAATCCACTAGTGCAACCAATGCCATCTCGGTGCTATACACAGGCCTGAAACCAGACTGTAGACTAGAGGGTCCAGATAATCAGTTTCCTTCAAGGCATGCAGGAGTTGAAGGGCCACCACCTTCTCGACAACCTTCCCCCAAAAGGGAAGGTTGGAGACTGGACGAAACTTCTTTAACTCAGCTGGGTTCAGGGAAGGCTTCTTGAGGAGGGGCCTCACCACTGCCTCCTTCTAGGCAGGTGGGAAGCACTCCTCAAAGAAGAGTTGATTACCACCTGGAGCCAGCTACATGTCACTTCGCAGCCAGCCGAGACTAGCCGGGAAGGACACGGGTCCAATAAATAGTTGGTGGCACTCATCACCGCCACAGCCTTGTCCACATCATCAGGGGCCACAGGAACAATCTCTTCCCATTTGATGGGACTAAGACTTGCCCCAGTCACCTCAATAAATCCTGACAAGCTAGAGTCCAGGTCCATCCAAATCTAAGTGATTTTATCTGACAAAAACTGAGCAAACTCCTCAGCTCTACCCTGCAAAGGTTTCTCCCTTTCCTCCGGTTTAAGGAGGGAGCAAGTCACCCTCAACAGTCCGTGGATGTAATAAGTGTGGAAAAGTAGAGGCGCTTTGCCGTTCTTATTGCCACTAAATAAGTCCTAACAAAGGCTCTTAATAGTGATTCAGATTACTAGACCTCCAGTAGCGATCTAGATGTCTCTTCTGGCATTTCATTCCCCAGAACTCCTCGAAAAAACGAGGAGCCCTCCGAGATCTGCACATAGTGAGAAGCACAACCTGGTCTAAGGCCCCAGCTGCAGCACTATTCCAGGCTGCAGTCAGGACCTCAGCCAAGCTGTGGGCAAGGGAATCAGGAATCTCCCCAAGCTCCCTCTGAAACCCTATTGGGTCCATTAGCCACCTGGGGTGGAACCACCTAGTTGGTTCCACCTCCCTGCAGCAAGGGGTGGTCATCAGGAAATCCAATCTTAAAAGGGAGTAGTCTGACCATGACAAGGGTTGGATGACTAGATCCCCCAATTCCAGTTCAGGGTCAATATCAGGGTTAAATAGACCTTAAAGGCAGAGGATTTTCTGCGAACCAGCTGCAAGATGTCATCTGCAGGGAGGGGGTGGGACTGACACATTCTTTCCATTAATATTAGGTCCTTCAATATCTTTAAAGGCCAAGAGCCAGTTGTAACATCACTAGGACCCTGATGCAATTCCCCATGTTGGCCGAGTTCAACAAAGTCAGCCACAGCCCCATCTGGCTGGAAATGTCCATGAGGCCCCCACATATCCGCGCTATGTGTGTGTGCTAAGCCTGGCACCCCAGTCTCCGTGGCTGTGCCAGAGATTCCACATTGGCCCAGCCCTCTCAGAAATCAGCTGGGGTGCTGCCAAGGTGATGTCAAAGCCTCTCACCCCAGCAGAAGCCATACCAGTCCCAGTGGGAGACCTAGGCGCCATAGCAACATCAGTGCCAGTGCTGCCATTGCCCTCTGCAACCAGGGGATCCACAAGCCGCCACTAGCACCCAAAGTAAATGCCAGCCGCTGGCCACCACAGCCTTCAGCGTCGGCCTCTTTCTACCTTGCCAAATGCCAATGCCGAGGCTACCTGGTCTGCCAGGATCCGCCACGCCTGAGACAGCTGGGGGGTAGGGCCCATCTTGGTCTTTCCAGCTCTCTCTCCAGCTCTCCGGCTCTCCAGCTCTCCAGCTCTCCGGCTCTCTCCATCAAGACATAGAGAGTTGCCCAGACAGACCCCTAGCAGATCCCTAGGCACCTCAGCACCCCAGCCAGGAAGAAGATAGGGTACTGACATGTTGTAAAATCCAATTCAGGGGGTTACCTAGGAGTCCGTCGGAAATATGCGATTCCTGGTGGGACTGAAGGACTCTTTCCACGGTACTGGCAAAGAGAGAGGACTGCTGTAATGGGAGCCCTAGCGCCATGACTCATCATGTAGAAAGAAGCAAAAAGACAATGGTACTGTGGCTGGTTCTTTTATACAATCTCTGATTTCTAATATTAGATTAAAAGAAGGAACGAGTATCTTCAGAAAAGACTTTAAAACATATTGAGAGCTCCATATAGTTTACCATAGTGGTGAGAAAGCAAAAGTGGAGAAAGATCGGGAAAGACTATCAGGACGGAGATGACAAGGCTTGGTGGATTGGCAGGTTCCAAATATAGCTAAATTAAAACTGGGCAATAAGAGGAGTGGAAAAAAGCAATAGTGGTGATCGATTTATAACTATAACAAACAGGAAATAGTACTGGAAGCCTGAGAAGAGTTACAAGCTAGCTGCGGATAGTCGAGATGGGGACCTGACAAGCAGGACTTGCTTCGGTGAAGACAGAACAGCAAAACATTGTATCCAGCAATCTGTCAAACTAAGTGTATTTGTGGGCAGCTTGGAGAATGAGTGGGAAGATTGGAAGGAACAGAGAATAAAAGCTGTTTTTCTTTCTGTGCTGTTGGGAAAAGTGTGGAGTGGAGATTGGCGAAATACCGGAGAGACAGAAGGATAATTTGGGGGCTGATACCATGGAAGGAGATTTAATTAATGGTGGAAAGCGGAACTGTTATACTTTGGAACTTGGCAGACTTAAACATAGCTGCAGATTGTTTGGATAATTATTAAGAATATCTGGAAAAGCCGAAGGCAGATTTGTGACTTTTAAACTTTTTTTTCGTTTTGAGATAGGTGTACTGATAAGCCAAAGAGAACCACGTGAACCACAGAGGCTAAAATTAGCATAAAGGAGAAGTGACAAGTGGTCTGTTTTGTGATAACTAGTATTGGTAAATGGTATATATTAATTAAGAGCTATTAAGAGAGTTATAGATGACTTCTGGAAGGCTAGGCAGCTGTCGTAGATGGTCTTCTCAGACTGTCAGCCCCGCCGATCCGAAAAACTGTGAAAACAGCGAAAATCAGCTGTTTCACGGTTTGGAAACCTTCCCTCCAGGCAAAGAAAGGGAGGTTAGCAGTCAGATATGGGTAGAGCTCCTCTTGAGCCCTGAATCTTTAAACTGGGGTTCAAAGGGTGAGAGCTCCCCCAGAGTCCGATGAACTCCGGGCCCGGGACTCGTCTGCGTGTTTGCAGAACCAGGCACTGCAACCACTCCCTGCAAACAAGAGATAACATCTGAAGAGCTTGGAAAGCAGGCGGAGAGGAAGCAGGAGAGATTAAAACAGCAAGTACTGAAATTTAACTCAGGGAATTATCAATCTTCTTTATGGAAAGGTTATTCTAAGTGCACAGTGAAGAGGGCGACTGAATGAGCCCAAAGGGGAGGAAAAAGTAAAAAGTGAAAGTGAACTTTTGAGAGCTGAGACTTTGTTTAAAATTGTGAGGTATCAAGATCTAAGGAACTCATTTGGACTTAAATATAGTTTGGACTTTATTTATTGATTCCTCTTTAAAAAAGACTGATTTTTGAAAAAAAAAGTTAGTTAGGTGTTTCCTACGCATACCTGTCAAGTTTTGGATTTGAAAATAAGGGAAATTTTCAGGGCGTGGCTTGCTGGCCATGTGACTGGGTGGGCATGGCTTGCTGGCCATGTGACTGGGTGGGCGTGGCTTGGTGCCCATGTGACTGGGCGGGCGTGGCCAACTCAACATCATTTCTTTGCCCTAATTACTGTTTTAAGTATAAAAAATTTATTTTATGCATTTAAT
>JANHGC010579470.1:0-12315 GCA_027560395.1 Boaedon fuliginosus | reverse complement strand
TTTGTTTTCCTAGTATGATGTGAATGCTTATTGGTATCCTACGACTATCACTAAGTGTTGTATCTCATGATCCTTGCTGAATGTACCTCATTATTATTATCATTTTCCTTTATGTACACTGAGAGCATATGCATCAAAGACAAATTCCTTGTGTGTCTAATCATACTTGGCCAATAAAGAATTTTATTCTATTCTAGTTTTCAAAACTTTTAAAAGAATAGCAGAATAGGAAGAGACCTTGGAGACCTTCCAGTCCAACTCCCTGCTCAAACAGGAGATCCTAATACTATTTCAGACAAATGGCTGTCCAGTCTCTTTTTAAAAACCTTTAGTGATGGTGAAGCCATAACTTCTGAAGGCAAGCGGTTCCATTGGTTAACTGTTAGGAAATTTCTCTTTAGTTCTAGGTTGCTTCTCTCTTTTATTAGTTTCCATCCATTGCTTCTTGTCTTGCCTTCTGGTGCTTTGAAAAACAGGTTGCCCCCCTCTTCTTTGTGGCAGCCCCTCAAATATTGGAACACTGCTATCATGTCACCCCTTTTTTTCACTAGACTAGACAGACCCAATTTTGGCACTTATGCTTCATATATTTTATCCTCCAGCCCCTAATCACTTTTGTTGCTCTTCCCTGCACTCTTTCCACAGTCCCCAAATCAAAATGTTAAATGATTGCCATTTTATCATGTCTATGCACGCTGTTTTTTTTAATTAAACATACTCCACTGACATTAAATATTTAAATATAGATGTTTAATGGATATTCTTCTGTGCCAATACTGGTCAATATGCCTGCAGTTTCTGACTCTTACTTGTGTCTCTCCAGACCCCTCAATGTCAAGCAATTGAACTTGGCTGACAAATTACAGATTTTCAGGCTTGATAGTTTTGTTTGGTTTATTTGTGTGAACCGGGTAGGAGATGTACTGTGTTTGAACAAAAGTAAGTACTAAAATAGACATCAATCTTAATTCCAGTGAGACTTCATATTACATCTCAATTTTCCATCAAATTTCAGCATCAAGCTAGAATTGTAGGCCATATTTAACCCACGGTCCACAGGTTGCCGAACTGATACAAAGAAAAGTGGTTTAGTTAGCTTTTATATAATATGTATAAAGGAATATTTTTGCAGCATGAACAATTTCCAATAAGATGTTAAGATGCTTATGGAAAGCTTCTCTCAAAGCTTGGGTGTTAGCTTTATTTTAGGACCAAGTTAAGATACAAGCATTTGGGTCTTATTACATTCAGGTTAGTCTGCTTCAGTTCTTCTTAATGTTTTACAATGGATAAGGGTTTTTCTGGACTTTGAATTGTTATTAAATGTGTTTTACCCAAAGATATTTTTATCCAAGGGGGAGTTAGAATTTATTAATAGATATATGAAGGGCAGCAGCATCTTGCAGAACAGCGATCTAAACAGGCAAGCTAGCTGACATGACATTGCTACACAAACCCTGCACCTTTTGTACATGCATTAATGTTTCATCCACTGGCAAAGTGGGTGGGGCTTGCCTAGCAATGCAGCATCTACCTTCTTGCTAGTTTTGAACCCCTCTGCCCTTACCCCCTTCCTTAGATAATGTTCACAAAAGGGAAATGAAGGCTCTTATTTAGGGGGAGAAATGCAACTATGGGCAAAGGATAAACATTGAGGTCAGCTGCTGATGAGCAAGAGAGAAAAGAGCAGAGCAGTTTCTGCCTTTAAGCAGAACCATTGGGGGTTCCAATCAGCATCCAAGATGACTCAGTTACCATTTCATTTTGGGACTATCCTAATCTCCCCAAAGATTTAACTATAGCACAGTTACTTTTAAGTGATGATATCTACTTCCTAACTCTTCCTTTCAACTTTTACTGGCTAGCAGCCAGATAGCTAAAAATCTAGCTGAAAATCCCAACATGTATATCACTGGTGGTTGACTCTGCAGAATCACATAAGCACAAAAGGGGAAGGATTCTAATTACAACAAAGAGTGGATTTCATCTCCCACAATGACCCTTGATATTTCCTTACTACCTTAATGTGAAAAAGTCAAAATTAGTTCCCCAAGAAAATAATGAATATATGCCACGAAGCTCTTTTCCTAGCTGAACCTTCTTCTGATGAACAAATAATAGGGACTTGAAAGAAACATTGGATTTTTTGGTTATGAGCTTGAAAGAAATATTTATAGAAGAGCAACAGCAAAGAGAAATATGATCTGCATTTCTAGATAATTTTCTAGGATAAAACAGGTGGACATGTGAAATTGGGCATCACCCTTTAGATAACGTCCAACAGTGAAAGCACTGGTAAATTTCTGGATAAACAGATGCCTTTTGCAATGATACTTCCTTTTATAATCTAGAAATTTGCAATCCCTATTCCTTCTAGAGTCAAACAGTCTTGTTCCCTTGTATTAATAGATCTCTTCTCCTTTTAATTGTAATCATTAGCTCTCTTTGGTTCCTTCTAATCAACCATCAAAGTCCCTTCTTATCTGTTTATTTTCCGATCAGCAAAACCTTCCCATGGGAGGATTATAGTTATTTTCAAAATCTTCATAGATTCTTTCATAAAGTATTAAACATCCCACAGGAAATATTCTTTCAAGTCCATCTAGCCTCTTAACTTTCCAAAATCAACATTCTAGCCCTCCTTTTGCTGTATTTCAACAATTAAAGATTTGTTTTCTTTTTTAAACCTTAAATTTACGTAAAACTTATTTCATCCTGGGTATGAATAAAACTTGACCCTTGCAGGGTTCTTAACATCTAGTAAGTCAATAACAAGCAACTTCCTCAAGAAGTTAAGAAAGGAAATTGGCAAAACCAGGGTCCAATCTGAAGGTACCGGTAATGAACTGTGACTTAGGCAAAATTATTTTACTAAAATTATTTTAGGCAAAATTATTTAACCTGGAATTAAGGGGAAACTTCCTAACAGTCAGAATAATTAACCAGTGGAACAGCTTTCTGTCAGAAATTGTGGGTGCTTCAGCACTGGAGGTTTTTAAGAAGAGACTGGATATTCACTTGTCTGAAATAGTAGAGGGTCTCCTGCTTGAACAGGGGGTTGGACTAGAAGACCTCCAAGTTCTTTTGCAGTTCTATTCTGATTGATTGATTGATTTGCTGCACATTCCTCCCCAGAACTCTCAAACCTGCTGAAGATCACTTTTTATTATCTTCATAGATAGATTCTGAGTAGAGCAAACTTGTGGGTGATTCTTGTCCTGTCCTTGATCCAGAAAAGAGTTTTGAGGAATCGGTCCATATACTGGCCCTTTTGTTTGATTTATTTTTGCTGCAGTTATCAACTCTGTGAAAGTAAAGCTGACTTCACTTTGCCTTGGATGCCAAACCTTTTCTGTAAATCCTGTGGTCAGTCTGTGTCCTCCCTTTCCAAAATAATATAAATCCCCTTGCAGCTTCCTGCAATTGAACTTTGCAATTGATCCACAAGCCTAATGTCTATGGAGGTTAATCCAAGTCATGGTTATCCCAAAGGTGTTTTTTTTTCCAAAGAGGTGAAGAGCTGAAGAAGCTTCTTGGATGAGAAGCGAAATGTCTTCAAATAAAAACAAGAAAGTCCAGCTACCTCTTGAAAAATAGCACCTTTGGGACATCTACAAGCCTGGTTTTCATTTAGTGCTGTGATGTCAATGCAATCATGGTGAAGTTCAACAGCTATGCCTGTTAATCTCTCAGGCCTTGACAACTTGTCTCCAGCCAGAAACTGTGCAGATGTTCTGATGTTGAATGAGTTTTTTCTTTGATTTGTTTTTCTTTTTTTTCTTTTTTTTGGAAAAATTTTTATTGCATTTTACAGAATAAAATATATCATAAAAATAGCAGTCTGTTTACACATCTAATCCAGTTATCCAGACTTGTATAGGTACCCCAACCCTTATTACACAATTCCATACTCTTTCCCCTTTCCAAATTTCATTACTTCATAGCATCTTATTTCATCTATATTTCTCTTAAAATTTCTCTTAAAAAAAGTTTATTACGATATCTTTCTTTAAAATATTAGCATATAAAAACAAAAAGAAAAGAAAAAGTTTAAAGAGAATACAAACATTAGCACAATTAATCTTTCATAATATGTAAAATAGTTTAAAAAGTAATAAGGGTAGTTAATTTCATCTTTATCTTAAGGTCCCCCTAACCCTCGTCCCGCTTTTTCTTTTTTAAAAAATCCCCCCCTTACTACCCCCCCCTTCGTCTTCCAACCCACATTCCTCATTCCGTCTCCTCTTTCTTTCTATTCCTTTCTTTCTTTCATCACTTCCCTCTCTCAATTTCTTGTCAATTTTAACTTTTTTAAAACTCTCTCGTAGGTTAACAACCCCTTGCACCACATGATTTTTATTTCTCACAAAGTATGTTTGTATTTCCCCCCCCCCTCCCCTGTTCTTTGGCCGCCATCTTAGCTCTCGTCTCGGTTCTTCCCTCTTCTTTCTTCTTAACGTCTCCAGGGGACATCAGGTCAGCACCGCAACCCTCTTCCTCTCTCGACAGTCCCAAAGTTCCCTCTTCTAGCCCAGCCATCTCGTGTTCGATGTTAATTAAAGTCTCTTTATTTTCTCTGTCCAATCGACTTTGTCGGCAATCCTCCTTTATTTGGGCCACCATTGTCCTCATTTCCTCAACTCCTTCTTTAAGTGCGGTAATCGACTCCTCCAGTTTGTTATCCACTTTCCCCAGCTTTGCCTCTACCTTCCCCAGTTTCACGTCTATTTTTTCGGAGAGATTTTTCAAACCCGCTCTCATCTCGGCCATTGTCTCCGTCATCGTAGTTATTCAGGTGGGTGGGTGGGGGAATCTCCGCTTCGCCGGAATGCAAACCTCCGCCGCTCCGTCTCCAAGGGGGGTTTCGGGGGTGGATCTTTCCTCGGCTGTCACTTCCCGCTCGCCCCGCTTCACAAGATTCCAGCCAGCTCCCTTAGTTCCGCGGCGTGTATTTATCACAAAAGTCAATCTGCTGTCTTACCGGATCGGATCAGTCTCTCTCCTCCTGCACTTTCTTCTCCGGGGCTTCAGGCTATATAGTCGCCATTTTGGCGACCGCCCTATCCGGACTTGGTAGGAGCTCCCGGGAGGCGGGGAGGGAATCGGCGTTTTCCCTCTACCCGTCCTCCCACGCTCCTTTGCTTCACCTACCCTTCAGGTAGGCTTAGACCCTCTTTGGGGTCCGCGGTCCGGTAGTCCCAGGTCGGCGATTACGGAGCCCCATGTTCGCGCGTCCTGTAGCGCCGGAAGTGCCCCCGGAAGTCAATACCTACAAAATATTGAATGACCTAATTCATTCAGATCAAAATGGTGTTTTACCCAGTAGGCAATTAAAAATAATTTAAGAGTGATTATGAATATCTTGGAATATTATGAGACCTACCCAGAAAAACAAGTAGCTCTGGTATTTTTTGACGCACAAAAGGCCTTCGATAACATAGGCTGGGACTTTCTGCTGCACCAGGTGAATTATATGGAATTTGGCAAGAAAATGATAGGAACAATTCAAGCAATTTATACGAACCAGCAGGCGAAGGTAGTGATCAATTGACAAGAATCTAGAGCCTTTAAAATTAGGAAGAGTACTAGACTTAAAATGTGGAAGGGTGCTAAACAATGTCAGCTGGTGGGTCCCCGTGCCAAGGCCTTCTCTGTGGCAGCACCAATCCTCTGGAACCAGCTCCCTGTAGAGATCAGGACCATCCCCACCATATTGGCCTTCTGTAAAGCCACAAAGACATGGCTTTGGCAGAAGGCCTGGGATTAATGTTCCCCTCCCCCTTGGATCACTGTGACTGTGGATTGATATTTTTTTATATTGTAATATTAGGATTTTATTGTTGTTAGCTGCCTCAAGTTCCCCTTGACCGGGGAAATGAGGCGGGGTATAAATCTAAATAAATAAATAAATAAATACTAATAGAGTTCTTTTCTGTTCAATTATCATTTCTACTATTAAAGTTCTGCCTTCCTCATCTTTATAAATTTACCTAGATTCTATTGAATTTTTAATAAACAAGGCCACCCCTCTTTTTTTTTTTTACAATATAGTGAAGAGTATAATTTTTATTTATTGATTTGTTTATTAGATTTATACCCCGCCTCATTTCCCCAATCAGGGGAACTCGGGGCGGCTAACAACAATTAAAATAAACATATTAATAAATAAATAATTAATAAATAAGGAGAATACGGGGAAGATAGCAGTGAGAAGCACAGCCAACATTTCTTTTTAACAATAACCATCATGAAGGCTGATGGTTAGTTAATTTGACATAACAATATATTTACTTAAAACTAAGTGTCACTGGTTGTGTTCATTTTCCAATTTAAGTGAAAATATTGGCTGAATAAAACATATTCTGAATTAGCTACATGGTAGGTCACGTAATTAAAATAGGAAATGATAGTTTTATATTAACTGAAGACAAACAACAGAATTATAATATATAAAGTTTACTTAGCAAGAATAGATTTTATAAAATCAAGTTTCTGTGAGCATTTTTGTGAACTAAAATTCCATGTAAACTAAACCTTTCAGGTATTTTTCCCCAAAGATCACTTACATGCAATACATTACAATGGCTCAGATTAAGGACCTGTGCATCAGGATATGGGTCACTGCAGTAAGACTGGCTGGGAATGCTTCAGATCATATGTCACCTGTGATTCTGGTGAAAGATTAATCAATTATAAACCCAACTCTTGTGGGGGGGGGGAAGGAAATTCCTTCCAGATTAAATGTTTTTCATTTTTGCAAACAACTAAATATTTATGTGCATTTGTGTGTGTATGTGTGTAGTTTCAATGAATTTCATTATAAACTCATATTGTTATTCAGTTCAATGCATTGCAAGATTTTCTTCACTATCCTAAGCTTAGGTGTACTTCAAGGACTTAAGGTGAGAAGGGACTTAGAAGACACTGCTTGGATCATTTTAATATCTCACTTAAAAACCAAGGATTCAACAGCAGCAACAACCACACCAGAAAATCATCCACAGCTCCCAGTAATAAACCCCTATATTTAGATGTAGCTCAACAGTGCCCCCTAAAGTATTTGGTAAATCAATTCAGCACCAGGAAACTTGAATAAACAAAGAATACATATTATTATATCTTTTACTTTTAGATCTCCATTTCTCAGGCCAAAAAAAGCAAAATAATGGGAAGGATCTCTTGTATCAATCTCAACCTTGGAAATAATACAGTTGTCCCATATAAAATAGATTTTGTATGAAAATTGAGATATTCAAGAGCAATTATTCTAAGAAACTACAACTTGAATCTGAGACTACAAATTGAATTAAGGGAAAGAAATAGAGGAGTTGGGAAGGTAATAATTTTCCATTGAAAAAAAGTAGTAAATTTCTTGTATGTTATACTGTGCATTTCCTTTAAAAGAAGGATACAAATCAGGTTTTTATCTAAGGAAAACATAAGGAATATATAGAACTATTTTAGATTTAAAAATTTGGCCCTCATAAAAAAATAATAATGTATCCTTAGTTACATGGCTACAGTGCAATTTTATTATCGGAGGGAGGGGGGTTAATAAGGAAAAACGGAAATTAGGGAGGTCACATTATAAATATTCCAGATCTCAGATATCTAGTTATCAACTACAGCCGGTTTGGTATATTGGTAGAAGTGCTGGCCTAGAAACCAAGAGACTATGAGTTCTACTTCTACCTTAGGTATGAAAAGCCAGCTGGGTAATTTTTCAGCCAGTCATTTTCTCTCAACTCAGGCAACCTCACAGGCTTGTTGTTATGGGGACAAAGAGAAGGAAGAAGGAGTATTGCATACATTTGCCACCTTAGATTTACCTTATATTAAAGTAATAAATGTGAGATAAAAAATCTAAAAAATAAATATCAATTTAAAGTATTTACTAATAATATTTACTGGATTTATACTATATATATTCTTATGTACATACAAGCTGGGATTGGGATCCTGAAGGAAAAGAAATGAAAACTGAAAGCTATATGGAAATATGGTAGGTTTTTTTTGTCCTTTCCACTGAGTAAACATAGGTCAATATCGGTCCAATATAAAGCAAATAATTGTAAATGTGTAATATGTTGAAAGCCGAATTGTTTTCTAAACTTTAAATTGATACAGCAAAACATCAGGAAACTTAATTCATTAAAATTTTGCACAAAAGTAGCTACTTCCTCCATAGTGAAAGAAAATATTGCAAAAATAGTGTTTATATTTTTAAATACCCTCATTCTTTTATTGCTTTCCTGCCATAATCTACATGTGTCCTAGGAATCAAATTCTGTTTTTAAAATAATAAAACAACTTCAGTTACCTAGGTAAAGGTAAAAGTTTCGCCTGTCTAGTCATTTTTTGACTCTAAGGGGCCGTGCTCGTCGCTGTTTCTTAGCTGAGGAAGCCAACATTGCTGAAGATGGTCATATGGCCAGCATGACTATACGCTAAGATGGGCTTCCATACTGCTAGGTGAACAAGAGCTAGGCAAATAATGGGAGCTCACCTCATGGTCGCATTTGGGTCTCGAACCCAGGCTTTCCAGCTGACAAACTCAAAGTCTTTTAAATGCTGAGCCACTGCACCCCTTTAACACTACATAGGAGCTGGCCTTCCAGTCTGACTACGGCGGTACTGGGCATGAAACTCGTGAGCTCTGCGGCTTTGGGTACCTAAAGGATCCTAAGCCACACTGTAGAGATGTGCGAAACAAGGGGGAGTTGCCAGACAGGTACAGGGGGGCTCGATCTCCCCTGTCTGTTGTTGGGTTTATCCCTGAAGCCACCGATGGAAGAAACAGTGGTAAACATGGCCGCTACAAAGTCAGAACCAGCAGGAAAAGGAATGCTCAGGAGGAGGAGGGGTAGGAGGAGAGAATCGAATAACAAGCAGAGTCTGATCATGGGTAAGAAGAAAATTTTTTGCATATAAATGAAACCCCAAAGCGAACTAATTTGAAAGTGACTCCAATAATTTACAAGCGGTGGATAATTGGGAAGGAGCGTGATTTCAACAGCCTTAAAAGAAAAGAGGTAGAGAAAAAGAATATCTAAAATTGATATAAAACCATTGAATTTAAATTTTGTAAAGAACATTTTGATGAAATGAAAAATATGATACAAAAGATAATGGACCAGATTGATGAGGTGTTTGGAGAACCAGATGACAATAATTTTGAGGAGATAAACAATGATCGTGAGGAGGAGGGTGAGGCTTCACTCAAGAAGGAGAGTAAGCAGCTCGATGATAAATTGCAACCAGAAATACAAACAGATGGAGATATGAGGAGACTTAAAATTGCCCAAAAAGGAGAAAAGGTCTATTTACAGTGGAATGGGCCAAAAATATTGGAAATTATACCTTTAATACATTGCTGAGAGACTGGAAATCGTGGCGGAACTGGCAATGAAAATATTTGTTTTCAGAGGTTTTTGCGGATGTTTGCATGTATGGAGCTGGTTTCTAGGTTTCTTCCCGCATAGTCATTGGTGTATCTTGGTGATGTTTTGACAAGGTCACACTCATCATCTTCAGGCTGGTACTTCAGGCTGGTCTAAAGGCTGGTACCTTCAGCTTCGTGCTTCTGGGAGCAATGCGTGATCATGGCTGCGTTCTCTGCTTAAATGCCAGTGGGGCTGTGTCCTGATTGGGTGGAGGTTTGGTTGTGTTTGGATTGGTCAGTGGTGTGGTACTCTGTCTGATTGGGTGGAGGTTTGTGTTTGCATTGGTCGGTGGTGTCGTATTATGTCCTGATCGGGTGGAGGTTTGGTTGTGTTTGGATTGGTCAGTGGTGTGGTACTCTGTCCTGATTGGGTGGAGGTTTGTGTTTGGATTGGTTGGTGGTGTGGTACTATGTCCTGATTGGGTGGGGTGGTTGGTTGTGTTTGGATTGGTTGGTGGTGTGGTACTATTGGCTAATAATGTTGCTGCTTGGTTTCGGGTTCGTAGCCGTGCCATGTCTTTGTTGCGGGTGTGGGTTGGTTTCGTGAGTGGGTTGGTTTGTGGTGTGGTGAAATTCAAATTGTCATCTTGTTTGTTCATGCTGTATGGTCATTTTTCTATTTTGATGGCCTCTCTAATTATTCCGTTGTTCTAATGTTCTACTTTTGCAATGGTTTTGGTCCTATTGAAATCGATGTTGTGTCCTGTGGCTTTTATGTGTTGGACTAGAGATGAGTTTTGTTCTTCTTTTTTCACTCAGTTTTTGTATTCTTCGATATGAGCATTCATTCTCCTATTCTCTGTCCGATGTATGTGGAGGGGCAGGAAGCACATGGGACTTCATATACTCCTTGATTTTCTAGTTCTATTTGGTCTTTGGGATTCCTCAGGATGGTGCATATCTTTCTGTCAGTTGTGCCTTTACATTTGGTAGGAGGGCTTTCCCGTTGTTCTGTTCTTCATTTGGGTCTTTGCTTTGTTTTGGTGTCTCTTTCCAAATCAGGTTGGTGATTTTGTTTTTGTGGAATACGTTAGCTGACAGTACATTTATTAGTATGTGTAGTTTGTTTTGTAGATGTGCTTCATCTGCCAGGCATTTGGTTCTGATAATTAGTGTTTTGGCTACAGAGTTTATTTGTGCTGGGTGGTGGTGTGACTGTAAGTTGAGGTAGCGGTTTGTGTGTGTCTTCTTTTGGTAGATGGTGTGTCCTAAGGAGCTGTCCATTTTTTGGTAGAATATATATATGTTTTTGTAGGATATATCTATGTCTTTGGTTATTCGGGTTTTCTCTGACATAAAATTGGAAGTATCTTGGCAACGTTTTGACGAGGTCACACTCATTATCTTCAGGCTGGTACCTCAGGCTGGTCTTCACGCTGGTACCTTCTGCTTCGTGCTTCTGGGAGCAATGTGTGATCCTGGCTGCCTTCTCTGCTTAAATACTGGTGGGCTGTGTCCTGATTGGCTGGAGGTCAATATATATATTTACACACATTTATCTTCTACTTTACAAATTTATAATTTTGTTATTTATATAATTGTATCCCTTCTTTCTTTAATTTCCTTTCCAATTCTTCCTTCCCTCCTCTAGCCAATTTTACCATATGTCCCAACTTTGGAAGTATTCTGTTTCCCCCTTGTCCTTTAGAACCTTTGTCAATTTGTCCATTTCAGCACAGTCCAAAATTTTCATTATCAATTTTCCATTTGTTGGTAATTTTTAATTTTTCTGTTCTTGAACAAAGAATGCCAACCAGCAAATCCCACTGGCCCACCCCATCTTGCCCCTCCCAGGAGTCTCCACACCACCCATTTTGGATGCCAGGTAAGTGCAGAACCTGTGCGGAGGCTCTGTGAGGGTGAAAAATGGCCAGAAACAGGCCCATTTCTGGCATCCAGAGGCCCTCCAGAGCCCAGAGAGGTTGTTTAGCCTTCCTGGAGGCTTGGAAAAGCCTCCAGAGCCCAGGAATGACAAAAAATGGGTCTCCCAGAATTTCTGAAGGCCAAAAACTGGGCCATTTCCAGTCTCCAGAGGCCTCCGGAGACCTGGGAGGCCATTTTCGCCCTCCTGGAGGCTCAATAAAAGCCTCCAGAGCCTGGGAAGGGCAAAAATACCCTCCCACCATGGTGCAGGAGGCGAACTACGCCATGCCCACCATGGCCACACCCACCCAGCAACTGGGCAGAGAACCAGTTGCTAAAATTTTTGAATCCCACCCTGGCCATTAGAATGCTACTCTAGAGTAACAGCCCATTATCTATAACAGCAAACGGACTGAAGTGAAAACAGAGTTTAATTCTCTCAAAGAGAGTCTTCCTTCTGAGATTTTTTTTTAAATTACCCCAATCTCGTTTACAGTAGAACTATGAGATCTGGCATGCAAAAATCTCAAAGATTCAGAAGAGTCTAATTTGTTCCTGCCAGGTCACAATAATCCAATTTTTGGCAGATCCAATCTGGTAGCTTCTCCCCAGCCTTGAAACCCTCAGGGTTCATCCATTCAAATACTAACCAGCCCTTACCTTGCTTAGCTTTAGAGGCCAAGCAAGGATAACCAGGTCTTTGCAAACCAGAAATAGCCAGACAATAGAAGGAGTGTGTGGATCGTATTAATTTCATATCAAGTTTTCTACTTAAACAAGTGGACATAAAACACAAGGAGTCCTGCTTAAGCAGAAGGATACTTCACCATTCAAAATTTATCTATGTATAAGTTTTGACTGCCTATATCAGAGGTCTCCAAACTTGGCAACTTTAAGACTTGTGGACTCTGGAGAATTCTGGGAGTTGAAGTCCATGAGTTTTTTTTTTATTATTAAAAGGTTTTACAGCCATAACCCACAATTTTTCCCCTATTTCTCCCCCCTTCCCC
>JANHGC010579418.1:0-12321 GCA_027560395.1 Boaedon fuliginosus | reverse complement strand
CCCAAGGAAATTCCAAGGAAAATATTTATTACACATATATAACAACAACTGCCTTCTTTATTACTTTTATGTATGTACTCTCAAAAGTTATTATTCAAATGTATGTGACAATTGGATTCTTTATTACTTTTTATTACTCTTAAGAAGAAGACACATGGATTCATTTCCTAGGGCAACAGGAAAGGGAATTCCATGGCAAAGATACCTTTATCTGATAGAGCATCAACATCTATAATTTGTGGAGGAATCCTGGACTTCAAAAGATCTTTCTGTATAAGAATGTGACTGCAATAGGGTCTTCCACCATATTCCTTGAATCTCATGTCTTGGATATTTATTTGTTTTGTCAATATCCAAGGGAAAAAGGTCAGCGAACCTTACATTTCCATGATTTTTATGAATCTAGGTTTATCCCTATTGTTGCTTTTCTAGTTTTTCTGCCTTTTGATTTTAGCTTCGATGTATCACTTTTCTTTCTTTTGTGAGCTGCTGGCATTTAGATGATAATAATTAATAATAATAATTTATTAGATTTATACCCCGCCTCTCTTCACCCAAAAGGGGAACTGATAATAAATAGCAGGGGAGATCAATGCTTCTGGCAGAGAACAAGCTATTTTTTCCCCTCCATATAGTGTTTTGGAAAAACCCCCAACTCCACAAACATGTATTTCTTAACCACTTTTGCTCAGCTTAAAATTTACCCAGAACATAGGAAATTAGAAAATTAAGCAAGAACCTGTTCAGCAAATGTATCATTTAAAAATGGCATGACCTGCCATTAAGAGAATGTTTTTTATTTAATGACTTCATTAATGCTAACTTTGGTTTTCAGATTTCCCCCCCTTTTTTTTCCATCCCGAGCATCTCTAATTTTTCCTATTCCTTCCGCAGCATTTCCCAAAGTGTGAGTTACAGAACGTTTTCCTTACAAACTCTTTCCACCCATATTTACCAGTTTGATGCACAAGGAAACTGAATGCAAAAGCCCCAGGGTGCTGTATGAGCCTGAATGGGGTTTTTGTTGATTAAACACAACATTCTTGCCTTTCACGTGGAGCATTCAAGCATGAAGTTTCTGTGCAAAGTTTACACACCCCTGAAATCCATTCTGAAATTGGAAAGGAAAGGAAGAACAGGGAAGAGGGACGCTATTGCAAGAGAAGAGGGGGGAACATACAAAGCTTGAAGTTTTAAGGGAAGCAAAATGTTCTGTGTCTGTTATTACATTTTACCAGTGTTTTGCCAGCTGGAACATTTGAAGGGCCCTTCCTCACATGGTTATTACTGTATCTTCCTCTTTACTCCAGAGGATGTTGTCAATGCTGAAAGCACTGCTTACCTTTTCTGTGTTATTGCAATAAGGCTGGTCAAATGGTGTCACAGAATGCAATCCAGACAGTCATTGGTGGATTCCCACCTAGTGTCATCTACTGGCATAAACCCAATCACCAATGGTTTATCTGTACCTGTGGCAAGGACAGGCTGAGTGAGCCAACTGTTTTTGTTATGTATTAAACAACCTGTGCCCCACTAGATAATCATTTCAGAGATATTTCCTTACTTAAACCTAAACAGAGAAACAAAATGAACAAGATGAACAAAAAAGCAGTGGAATCAGGAGTGACTTCTGACTTCCAGTGGAATGCCCCAGGGGTCTCCAGACCACACTTTGAGAATTGCTATTCTAGGGGGTCATCTTTTTGCAAAGCTTTAGAACTCTTGTTCCAATTGAACAAGACTCTTGGCTATATCTTAGGCCTAATTCCATTATCTGCTATTAGTTCATTCATTGTGTGGTCCAGGTGACTATTACCAATAACAATAGCACTTAGACTTATATACCACTTTACAGTGCTTTACAGCCCTCTCTGAGCAGTTTACAAAGTCAGCATATTGCCCCCAACAATCTGGCTCCTCATTTTGCCCACGTCAGAAGGATGGAAGGCCAAGTCAGCCTTGAACCTATAACAGTTAAGAATTGATTTTCCATCTTCAGAGGCAGCGTATCATTAGATACCAAATCTCGGAGAAACAAAATAAGCAACTACTAGCTTTGCAAATTGGGATGTATGCAGGGAGTCAAAAAAGTCTAGATGGTGGCCCTGCATCCATTTTGATCCTCCCATAGAGCCTTGTCTTCACTGAAAGCAGTGAAATGACAACAAGAACTGTTTTAAAAATATATAAATAATTTGAACATGGAAATGTAGACCATTGCTATAGTCATTATAGAAAAATGAGGCAATCAAATGTTGCAGAAGAACAGCCTGTAACCCCCAGATGTTGTTGAAATATGGCTGCCAGAAGACCTGTTGGCTGAAGCTTCAGGGCAGTAATAGAGCAATACCTGGAGGTTATAATTTCCAGATCTCAGATATACAGTTTTCTCCTGAGGTTAAGCAATTATACTGTCATATGGATCCCCTTTATTTTGCTCTGAGTCACACACTAGAAGACTTCTAATCAGCACAGGGAAGTAGCTGCCTCTCTGAGTCTAAGATCAGTTTTGTTTGAAGCAATTTTCTGTAAACAAATAATTTCAAATGTATCCCACATCTAGCTTTTCAGAGGTTCACACATGCATTGAAATCAAGGGGAGAAAATTATCAGCTTTAGCATCGGCCTATTGTGACATTGAATATAAAAAAATCGTCTAGCTTCTTTAACTGCATGATTCTGAATAGTTATGTGTTGTTAAAAACAAAGCACCCGGCCAATTGTGTAGAGCTTAAACATCTGAATATCACCTCTTTCCAGTAAAGAGGCTCTAAAATGACTATCAACAAAACTCCTCAGTTCTTGAAAGCTTTGAGAAATTGCACAAAATGAGATGCTGGAGGAGAAGATGATAGTTTCTGTCACTAATGTCCCTTGCTGAAAAGTGGCTGCTATAGAAATTCCTCCTGGAGAACTGCAATCTGAATTATGTAATGTAAATACAACATTTATTTCAATTTCCCTTCTTTGCCAATGGTTATATAATATTTATTTCATCACTTTATACAATAAGTACAATGGTGATGATCAGTATTTCCCTCCTTAGCCAAAATCATTGTGTGAATCAATCCACAGTTGGAAGGGAAGGTGGGGAAGAGAGGTTGAAAACATCAGTAAATTTCTTTTTGTTATAATGAGATTGGTAAATTAAGGGGCATTTCTTCAACATGAATTGACAAGTATTTGCATTATTATTATTATTATTATTATTATTATTATTATTATTATTATTATTATTATTATTATTATTGTTATTTATTAAATTTATACCCTGCCTCTCTTCACCCCAAAGGGGGAACTCGAGGCAGCGAACGAACACAATTTAAAAGCAATCCTATACAATAAAAATTCAGAACGCAATCATACATCCAATCATACCGTTTCTGGGGAGAAGGTGACAGGGGATCAGGTCCACGCTTGATAGCAAAGCCAGGTCTTAACAGCCTTGCGGAAGACAGGCAGGCTGGAAATGGTCCTAATTTCAACGGGGAGCGAATTCCAAAGCGACGGCGCTCCCACTGAGAAGGCCCGCGCTCGCGGCCCCGCCAGCTGACATTGCTTCGCCGACGGTATCCGGAGCAGGGCCTCTCTATGGGATCTCACCGGGCGCTGGGAGGCATGTGGTGACTTTCTGGGGGTTAGGGGTTCTCATCCGAGGAAGCTTCTTCAGCTCTGGTGCCCTCCTACTCACCTACACACACGTTCTCATCGTCCAGCTCCGCCGAGCTATTTCGGAAGTAGCCAAGCCGACAATACTGGCAGTGCTGCCCTCGAGTGTTATGCTTGCAACTAATGCAGGTCACCAAGTTCAGGAAGTCGATGAAGCTGCACCGGTTGGAGTGCCCGTAACATTCGCAGTCTGCAAGACCCCCACGGCCGCAGGGAGGGGGGTGGGAGGGGGGGGGTGGAAAAAAGGAGAAAGAACATTGTCTGATTCATCAGGTGGTGTGAACGCGAGTTGAGACATCAAATCAAGTTTCTGGAGCTTCCGGAACCGAGCCGCGGAGACACCCAGCTTTGCAATTCGGTTGGGTGGTTTTCTTTCACCCATGGCTTCGTTGAGAAAGCTCAAGGAAAAGATGAAGGAGCAGGGAAGGAGGAGAAGACACACCTGGGAGGCATTTGGGGGAGCATGCAACCGGAAGGGTCATGCGTGTGTGTGTGTTTTTTTTTCTCCCCACGGTTTGCAGCAAAAAGGAGGAGCCTATCAGCCTTGACCTGAGGAAGACTATGTCGAAGTAAGGAGTCTTCCCCATCCCTACCCCATGACCACCCATGGGTCTTCTTGAGATGGGAAAAACAAGAGGGCAACTGAGGCTGCAGCCTGGGACTGTTGGATATTGTTTTCCCATGTTAAACCAGCTAAGCAATGAAGGGGTTAAATGAGAGACTATGGACATGTGATGGAAGCAACCAATCAGAGAAGAACACAGAAGCTCTACCCAGAACCCTTTTGCTTCTCTCTCTCACTTCCCCCTGAACTTCATGGTATATGGTCTGTTCTTTTTCCTTCTGTATATATATATAGGGTACTGCTTGAGTAGAATGCTCTACTCAAAAGTGTATATACCTGTAAATATATATGTATATAAATAAATGTACATATTGTTATTAAAGATAAGTCCTTTTAGAGTCTTACTTCTTCACTGAGCCACATGGGGCACGATCATCGCATCTTATATATTTTAGCTGACAAGTGGTAGCAGAGGATGGTTTTAGCTGACAGGGACAATGTTTCTTGTGGAGGACTGGTGGTCCACATCTACAAGAAAACCCAATAGGGCTGCCCCTACCTGTCCTTGTCATACCTGGAAATGCTTCAATAGGGATCCGGACATCTGATTCAGGTTTGACCTCGACGACTCTGGAAGTCTCTTGAGAAACTTGAGAAGAACGTTAAAAAAACCCCACCCCAAAATATTCTCAGTTTTTTTCTCCCTCGTCCCCTTTCCCTTGTCCACAAACACAAGATATTGGGGTTCCTCCTTTTAATGCAGGGATCTCCAAACTTGGCAACTTTTGAGACTTGTGGACTTCAACTCCCAGAATTCCCCAGCCAGCATGAAGTCTACAAGTCGTAAAGCTGCCAAGTTTGGAGGCGTCTATTTTAATGGTTTTCTTGGGGATATCTCTTTTCTCTGCTCTTGGCTAAGAATCTTTAGAATGGCTGAAGAGGTTAAAGCCTTGACTTACAACCACCGTTTGAGCCCAATATTTCTACCTGCTAAGGGAAACATTGGTTCAGCACATTTTGCTCCACTTTACGGGGAATCACGGCGGTCGGCAAATTTGTACCACGATTTGTTCAGTGAATCCAGCTTCCTGGTTGACTTGGCTTGTCAGGAGGTTGCAAAAGGGGAGACACCAGGTGACCCCGGGGACGCCGCGACCGTCTTAAATGCAAGTCAGTTGCCAAGGGTCTGAATTTTTATTCGTAAGTAGGAAAAATGGGGATAAGTCACGTTTTTCAGCGACGTTGTCCCTGAACGGTCACTAAATGAACTGTCATAAGTCGAGGACTACCCGTATAAAAACCATGGTGCTAAACGAATAGATAAAAGGGGGTTCTTTAGTTGTTCAGTGACTTAGAGGGCCGTTAAGCAAATCCGACAGCCCCCCCCCCGGACTTTGTCAGAAGAAACCTGGAAAAGTCACAGGTGGCGATCACGTGACATCGCAACTGTCATAATTGCGTCTAAATTTTGATCATGCGACCATGAGGATGCCGCCGTGGTCATAAGTGTGAAAAACAGGGCAACCGTTGTAGACACACACTGGTGGCCAAGCATCCCAACTTTTGATCCCGTGACCTTGGGGATGCTGGAAAAAAAGTCTTGAGGACCAGCTATCCTCATCCCTTGCCTTTTTTCCCAGCGCCGTTGTAACTTGGCCGTTGGACGGTCACTAAATGAATGGTTGTAATTTGAGGACTCTGTACATTCGAGGGTGGAAAAGCCTGATTTTTGGAGGTGTTCAGAAAAATGGGCCAGAAAGTGTAAAAAAAAAAAAAAGGCCAAGGAGGTGTGGGGTCTCTTGCGTGAGCAGGGGGGTTAGACTAGAAGACCTCCGAGGTGCCTTCCCGCCCGGTGATTCTGTAACTGCGCTGCTGGCAACGAGGCGAGGGAAGCCAAGAGAGGGTGAGTGACCCCAGCTGTCCTCTTCTCCTGGCAAGGCCTTCTTTCCATTTGCCACCCGAAGCAGTTTTGACGACTGCAGTAATTCCATTAGAGTCCGTTTCTGGCACACGCCGGGCTCTGGAGGCGCCAACTTTGGCATCTTGTGGGCAGCACCAGCTGCTTGAGACGCAGACAAAGAGACTCTCCCGCCCCCTCTCCTTCCCCCTGGATTCTGCTGGTCTCCCCGGGGGCTCCTTGATGGGTGTCCACCATTCTTGGCTTGACGACAGCTTCTCCAGGCGCATTCGTTAATTTCATCTGTATCCAACCTTTATTAGCTCTGCAAATTATTCAAGGCAGGGAACATGTTCCACCCAGCTTCCTCCTCCTGTTCCCCCCCACCCTTGCAACAACAGCCCTGTGAGGTGGGTTGTGCGGAGAGGGAGGGACTGGCTGGAAATCACCCAGCTGGATTGCCTGACTAAGGCGGGACTTGAACTCACTTTCTCCTGGTGATTGGCCCAAAATCACCCAGCCAGCTTTCACGCCTAAGGCAGGACTAGAACTCACACTCTCCTGGTGATTGGCCCAGAGTCATCCAGTTGACTTTCATACCTAAGGCAGGACTAGAACTCACCATCTCCCAGTTATTGGCCCCAAATCTCTCTCACTCTCTCTCACTCTCACTCTCTCTCACTCTCAGTCTCTCTCTCACTCACGCTCTCTCACTCTCTCTCTCACTCTCTCTCTCTCACTCTCTCACTCACACACACACACACTCTCTCTCTCACTCTCTCTCTCTCTCACTCTCTCTCACACTCTCTCAAAATCCCGTCCTCCTTTCGCGTCGCCTCTTGAGATCAGAAGGACACGCAAACCTCAGGCAGCAGCTGGGAGGGGAACTGGATACCCCTCGGGTGCCTGCCTGGCATCCTTAGCGCAGGTGTGCGCTCGCAAGATACAATTCACAAGAGGGGAGAAGAAAGGATGCTACGCTGCTCGGGCATCGTTGCGGCACCTTCCCTGCCAATCTCCGCCTCGGCATCCTTTTTTTGATCAGGGCCCGGCCACTTTTATTCTTCTTCCCCGAGACGCGCCGCCAGCAGCCCTGTTCCGAGGGAGGCGGCACATAAACCACGTCGCGTGTCGGAGCGTGGGTGGGTGGGTGGAATGGTGCGCTGGAAACAGTGTCTGTCTCTCCTGGCAGCTGATAAAGACAGGGGCTCCCCCGCCAGCTCTCCTGGGTTTAAGGAAAGGAAGTCGAAGGAGAAGGGCTGGACTCCTGGACCCAGGAAGCTGGGCTGCGAGAGGGGATGGAAAACCTGGCCCACTTCATCCCGGAGTTCGGACCACGGCTGGAACCCAGAATCCTGTTGCTAAGCAAAGCAGTTTGTTAAACAAGTCTGATTTTAGCACCTTTTCTTTTTTGCTCCAGGGTGGGGTGGGGGTGTTAAAGGAACGGTTGCAGTGGTTAAGTGGAACGTCCGGCCACGAAGTCAATCCGGCGACAGGTAGTCCTCCACTTACAACAGTTTTGTTTAGCGACCGCAGTTGCAACGGTACTAGAGAAGAGCGGCTTAGGACCGTTGTTCACATGACTATTGTAGCATCCCTCCGCATGGTCGTCCTGGGTTTGAAATCAAACATCTGGCCACTGACTCGGATTTAGGACGGGTGCAGAGTTCCCAGGGTCATTGTGACCCCCCTTTTGCAACCTGCTGATGAGCAAAGTCAAATGGGAAGTCAGAATCGTTTTAGCAACTGGATGACTGACTTAACAACGGCAATGATTCACTTAACAGCGGCAAGAAAGGTCATAAAATAGGGCAAAATTCACTTAATTGGATTTATTTATTTATTTATTTATTAAATTTATACCCCGCCTCTCTTCACCCCAAAGGGGAACTCGAGGCGGCTAAGGCGGATCCCTTAGCAATGGGAATTTTGGCTAAATTTGAGGTCGTAAATCAAGGACTAATTCTATTCTATTCCATTCTGTTCCATTCCATTCATTCTACTCTACCCTACTCTACTCTATCCTTATTCTACTCTACTCTATTCTACTCTACTCTATTCTATTCTATCCTTATTCTACTGTACTCTTCAGTTCATCTCTTCAGTTCTTATTCTATTCTATTCTATTCTATTCTATTCTATTCTATTCTATTCTATTCTATTCTACAATGGCCGAAATCTTATCCGTTTTGAAAGAATTCCATTTTTAGCCTTTTTATTTAAAGGTAGGGAGGATGCAGCCACCAGTCTGCAGGCAGTTTTCGAAGAGTATCATTCCCCACACACCCACATACACACAATGCAGGGACCTTGACTGCCATGCATAACCACCCACCCACCTGCCTATCCCCGGGAGGGTGGGGGAATCTGGGAAACAGCTCCACGCAGGAGAGTAAGCCGGTTAAAAATTCAAAGCATCACCTAATTAGGTTTGAGTGTGTCAAACCAAGATGCCAAGGTGCTCAATTTACAAGAGTCCTTGGATCACTCAGAGTGTGTTCGGAGACAACTCCTTGTGAAATTGCTTCTAAATAAAGCATCTTTGCTTGCAATCTGAACACCTGGCTGAGTTACAGCCATATTTCTCTCTCTCTCTCTTTTTTTTTTTAAATCTTCTCTGTCACCCCTGAGTTGGAAACCTGGGATAGATAAGTTAGAACAAGGCTAAATATAGAGGCGTTCAGTTTAACAAAGCCCAATCTAGCCTTCGCTGCTCCTACCGACCACTAGAGGGCATCGTTATATCATTCCCTGCAGCCCTCTAGTGGACGTTTGCAATCCCAATCTGGTAGCTCTACCCAAATCCAGGTCATCTTGGATTTACAACCATCCGTTCAGTGGCTGTTTGAAGTTACAGTGGCACTGAAAAAAGTGACTTATAACTGGTCCTCGTACTTCTATGACCATCGCAGCACCCTCACATCTGGCCTGTGATTCACACATACCCCCTCAACGCTTGCTAAGACCTCTCTAACTGAGATGTCCTCAAGAGGTTCGTCTCAAGAACAGACAGGTTTAAAAACAAAAAAGTTATAGAAAGCAAGGAAGTGCCACCATTAACAGAAGTGGTGTGGATGAACACGTCAGCCCCGGGGGAAGGAGGGAGGTGTTAAAAGGCAAAATAAGCCTATTAAATTGAGTTAACCTCTACCTATTTTTAGTTTAGCCGTCTTTAAAACCAGACAAGCAAAAAAAGTGTCCCATCCAAGTTTATTATGGCTCAGCACAAATCCACACCACGATGATTCATTCAGTCATTTCTGGTGGAAGCCAGCCTGTTTTGGGGTCTACATCTTGAAAATGAATGGGTTCATTGTAAAACATGTTTTTGAACTAGGGACTGAGGTTCTTATACCCATAAATCACCCAATCTGTATACTTTGCAACTGATAATAAGTGAAGAAGCTGGTTGCCTCCAGATGTTCTGTGTCAGAGAATATGCTAACCTATAACATTACATCTGGGCTTTGCATCTTTGTTGCCAATGGCATCTGGAACGATCCACCACTTCTCACAACTCTCCAACAATTGGTAGCAGAGGATGGTTCCAATCCATCGACCTCTCAACACTCTCCAACATTTTGAACATCAACACTCCACCCTCCCGAATCTTTTGCCATTGACCATAATGACAGGAGCCAATTGATGTTCAAAGCTTCTGGAGGTCACCAGATTGGCTCTTCTCAATCTGTGAGCATCCTGGAAGAGAACCTGAGCCTTCAAAATGAGGCATGCTGTTGCAATAGTCAAGATCAGGGCTCTTCAAACTTGGCCACTTGCTGGAGTTCCAGAACTGCCCAGCCAGCATGGCTGACAGAGGAATGCTGGGAGTCCACAAGTAAACACACATTTGGAGAGATAGTCAAGATGCATCATTGCACAGCTCCATTTATACGGGTGCCATGCTGATCCCCACCCGGAACAAACCTGTTTCCTGATGCATGAAGACAATTTGACATCCCGCCCCCCCCCCAAGGCATTTAAGGTCCCCTTGTCACCATGGAAGCCACGTCTTATCAGTACAACACAAACACCGCACAAAGAGACACAACAGCTCCTAATCTACACATCGCTTTCCTTTTCTTTTGCTGTGATGGAGAAACGATCTTTTTTTTTTCATGGTCTTCTCAAAGCATCCTAGCTGTTGACCCAAGATCAATCTCACCAGTTCTTAGCACCATCTTTGGTGGGGGGGGGTGTCTACCACCATTTCTGAAGATCCCTCTAGCCATGTCCGCTCACATCAACACACCATAGAGCAAAAAGCAAGGAGGACGGACGAGAGCAGGTAGAAAGGAGAAAGGAGCTATTTGGCTACCAGATACAGTTCCCACAGGAAGCTAAAGTTAGCCAGAGCAGGTCGTTTCTTACCTTCTGGGTCCACGTCAGCCTTGGCTGGGGCGAAGTTATCCTCCAGGAAGGTCACCCCAGAAGAACTGGTCCTTTCTTTCAAAGGCAACACAAAAATCCAATTATGCCAAAGTGACTGGGCCCCCAAACCACGTTCTTGGCATTAACTCAGGACTTACACAGCCTATTTTTTAAGCTAATGAAATCTCGGCGTGTCTATGGTGCAGCGGCATCTTTCCACCTGGAAGGACAACCTCCATTCGTCTCGGACTTTTTATTCATGCAAGGAAGTGGCCGATGTAAACTGCTTTCCATTAAAAAGAAAATAGAAATAGAATTGCGTGGGTGTGCGTCTTTAAGTGTGGTTCCCAACAAACATCCAGGAAAGATGCTACGCTTTTAAGAGAAGCTGTTATATATAAATAAGCAACTGTAACCTCCTTAGCGAAGAGACCTGTCATTTTAGAGAAGAAGGATGGGCTAGGAAGGTAATCAAGAAATCTTGAGCTCCGAAATTGCTCAGTTGCTGGAATAGCATCCCATCTATTTCTCCTCAACTGATCTTCCTAAAGAGATTCAGGGAGAATTGGGCTTAAGAAAGGAATCGCTCTGAGTTTCAGCAAATCCTAACAAGTCCAGCATTTCCAGGGATGGGAGCAGATGGAGGGTTTAGCAGAGGCAGGAGGTGGTTTTTTTTAACCTGGTTGCTCTCCAGGTGTCACCTGAGATGTTGTGGACCCCGAAGGGGGTGAGGTGATCCTGATCCAAGCAGGTGTGGGATAGAATCCCAACTCCAAGTTGGAATCGAATTGATTCGTATCAATTCGAATCGTATGACTCAGGAAGGATTGTCACAGGCGTATCCTGCAAAAGTGCATGAGTTGCCTTCAAGAGGAGCATCCTTCTTGTTCCTTGAGAATCACCCAACTCTGGATTGTCCCTCCCCAGCAGAGACTTCCATGAAAGCATCCAAGAAGCCTTCTCTAATTTGACAATCCTAATCGGTCAAAAATATCTACCTTCCAACAACTCTTCTTCCCCTTGCCTTCATCAAGCACTGCCAACACAGTCGTCGTCGTTTCTTCTTCTTCTTCTTCTTCTTCTTCTTCTTCTTCTTCTTCTTCTTCTTCTCCTCCTCCTTCTCCTTCTCCTTCTCCTTCTCCTTCTCCTTCTCCTTCTCCTTCCTTCTCCTTCCTTCTTCCTTTTTCTTCTCCTCCTCCTCCTCTTCCTTCTCCTCCCTTTCCTTCTTTAAAGCCATATTTTAAAGAACTTGGATAAATGGAAACGGCAACACACGGATATTAACGGGGCTTTCAACTTGAATAGTTAAAGATGGCCCAGCACAAATTGGCAAGGGCTTAATTAGAGTCACAATAAAAGAGGTTGCCCTGAAGGCATTTTGCTTTTTTGCATACACACCTTCCCCAGTTCAGCTTGTACAGAGCGAAAAGCCTGATTAATTCGCCCAGCCCTCAGCTGCCAAGCCAGGAATCCCGTAGACATTTATGGATGGCTTCTGCATCGCCTCCAGAGGAGAGGGAAGGAAAGGAAGGGATCAGCTACAACTCAACCGCCATAAAGGTTGGGAATTTTTTTTTTTAAAAAAAGGTAGAAATCAAAGTCTGTGAAGATTTGGAACGGAAGACGCCCCATTTTTTTTTAATCCAAATATGGAATAATAGTAGCACGTTCAAGTGGTCCTACTCCTTCCCTGTTGAAAGATACCAACTCGTATCATATGAGCTGCCCGTGTGCCGCAGCTGCCCAAAAATGCCAAGGCAGCCTTAGGCTGCATCAAGCAAGGCAGTGTTTCCCAACGTCAGCCATTTTAAGATGAGTG
>JANHGC010579354.1:0-12330 GCA_027560395.1 Boaedon fuliginosus | reverse complement strand
GCAGCCCCCTCCCCAAAGGCCGGGCCGCCGGCGCCCATGCAAAGCAGCCCACGCCCCCCCCCAAACCCCACGGGGGAGGCCGGCTCGAGCCCCCCGCTGCCGGGGAAGCTTCCGGAGGAGTGGGGTCTCCGGGCGGCGGGGAAGGCTCACCCACCAGGCCGAGCCGCAGAAGGCCCCCCCCGGGCCCCCTGGCTGGGGGAAGAGCCGCCTGTGCAGAGGAGCCAGGGGCGGGGGCGACGGTGCCCAGGGTGGGTGCCTTTGCTCGGCCACTTTTGCCTTCGGGAGCCCTTTGCCCCCCCCCCTCCGATGCCAACGCCCCTCAGTCCCCAAGCTCGGGCGCTGCTGGTTGAGAGTTATGGGGATCGAACTAGTCCTGCACACCAGGCGGGCACCGGGTGGCAGAGCGGCCCTTTGCTAGGCGGCTGGGGATGCCCCACCTTGGAAACGCAGCTTTGCTCTGCCGCTTTGGGCACCGCTCAAAAAGTGGGGGGGCTGTTTCTTGCTGCCTTCCCCGATTTCGGGCATCTTTCCATGGAAATCTACCCATTTCCAGAATATTTTTTTATTTATATTTTTGGTACGTCCTTTATTATTATTATTAGTACACTCAATACTCCTTCCTCTTCCTGATTTTCCCAGCACAACCCTCTGGGCTGAGAGAGAAGGGCTGGCCCAAGGCAGGGCAACTCACCTGGACTCTGGCCTGGGCAGAGCCCCTCTCTCTAGTCCAGGGGCTCCAAACTTGGCAACCTTAAGACTTGTGGACTCCCAGAATTGAAACAGGCCCCTGTCCAGGAAAAGCGGGGGGGGGGGCTGAGGAGGCAGGTTCTCTCTCACCTGCTATCCCTGGGAGGGGGCTGCCTGGGGGAAGGGGCAGCATCTCTTTAGGCAGCTGCAGACTCTGCCTGGAGCCTTCTCCAAGTTGCCCATGGTCGGATCTTGGATCCTGGGCGCTGCTGCCACCCGTGGCCCATCAGTGTCCCACCTGTTGCCTGGCAATGATGCTCCCCTCTCTGAGTGCCGACTGGCAGCCCAGCCAAGAGCTCCTTCCCCAGCTCCCCCCCCCCCAGCTCCACGTGGTGAGCCTCGCAGCCAATCGCAGGCCAATCACCTCTTGGAAAAACCGTCCTGCCAGCAACAGCTTCTGGTTGGGTTCCAAGGCAGGGAAGGCTGCCTGGAGCAGAGCAAAGGCTGGGAAATCCTCCGCTACAGGGGGCTGCTGGGAGCCTTGGCAACCCAAGGCAGGGGTGGCCCACTTCAGACAATTTGTTTGGCATTAGTCACTCACTCAGACAAACGGGCACAACACCTGGGCTGCTACTCTTAAGGACAAAGGGAAGGCAGAGGGGAGCTTGTTCTCTTTGGTTGCCTGCACGATACCAAGGCAGTCAGCAGCCCTCCTCGCCCCCAGCATGTCCGAGGCAGCCGGGGCGAAGGAACATCCTGGCTCATCCAGGGGCCAGGTGGGAAGAGGGGCCCATGCTGTCTGGGGAATTCTGGGAATTGAAGCCCACCCCTCTTCAAGCTGCTGAGGCTGGGAAAGAGTGTGGAACCCCTAGAACTGCTGGCGCTCTTCCTCCCACCCAGGCCCCACCTCTCCAAACCCCCTGGCCTCAGCAGAGGCTCTGCAGCTACAGAACTTCTGGGAGCTGCTCTGGCTTGTACAGGTTTAAGGGCCAGCAAGAAACGTCCACGGGTGACCTTGACTCCATCAGCATCTGGCAGCTAGAGAACTGGAGTGGCTGAGAAGAAGGTAGAAGTTTAGCAGGGGAAGGGAAATTGGGGGGAACAGTAGGGAGGTCACAAAAGTCAAGATGGCTGCCACCGAAGCAGCCGCCCAATTTCAGCAAGTGCCAGGCAGGTAAACAGAGCCAGAGGATCGAGGGCTGTGCAGTCAATAGCTGCCATTTTGACTTGCTGGCCACACTCCCAAAGATGCCCCTGCCTGAGGTGCTCAGGGTACATCTTTTAATACTTTATGCTTGTAATGTTTTATTTGAACTTCACCCAGAGTCCCTCTGTGAGGGAGGGGGGCCGCTTCTGAATTTGATGGAGAGAGAGAGAGAGAATGAAGATCTGCCTGGGTCAAGAGCTGGCTTGGAAGATTCCCATTCCCAGATTTTGTTCAAGACCTCCCAGTTCAGGGAAGAAAACAGCTCACCAGATCCCCCCCTCTCTCCTGAAGCCTTTGCAGCTCCAGCAGCTTCTAATCAGCCATGGAAAACCCCCCTCCAGCTGGCAGTCTGTGTGAGACTTACACCCCATGTATCTCTCCCCCAATTATACTGCCCAAATAGGGGACAAATAGCCAAGCCAGCCACTTCTGGCCTGGAATTCAGGCAAGTAGATGAATAACTCTTCCAAAGGCTCACTCCACAGGTAATATTCTAACCTTAGGTTCCAAGAGAGTATAAAAATTAAAAGCGCAAAACAGTGGTTCTCAACTTTGGCAACCTTCAGACATGTAGACTTTACCTTTCCCTAGCGAGCATGGCTGGTTGGGGAATTCTGGGAGTTGAAGTCCACACAGGAAGGCTATGATTCTTGCTTCTTTCTTTACTCTGTCTCTGCTATAGAATTCTTGTAGCTGAAAGAACTGGAGTTCAATTTAAAGAGGGTTAGGGTTAGGGTTAGGGTTGGCACATTGGCACAACTGAGTGGACGGCCTGGTATCCAAAGAGACCAAGTGTGCTCCTGGCGCCCTCTGGTGTCCAAAGGTGGCCCTGCTCTTCCAAAAAAGGACCATTTGGGGGGAGGTGAACCCCTCTCTCCAGGCCAGCTATTGTTCCCCCATTGTGGCACCCGGACGGGAGAAGAGGAGTCCGGAGGGCCAGGCTGGGGTGGGCTGCCCCGTAGGAAGAGGCAACAGGGAAGCTTTGCCAGGATATGAAGACCTGGGCAGAGCTGGCAAGGCTTCCCTTCTTTGGGAACGATTGACTAGGGGCTGGAGGCTAAAACGTAGGAAGAATGATTACAGGAATTGGGCCTGTTTAATCCAGAGAAAAGAAGGACTAGGGATGACAGGACAGCGGTCTTCCAGTATTTGAGGGGCTGCCCCGAAGAGGATGGGACACCCTAGTCTCCAGAGCACCTGGAGGCAGCACAAGAAGCGACGGAGGGGAACTCAGGAGAAAAGCAATCTAGAATTAAGGAGACGTTTCCTGACAGAACGATGAACCAGCGGAAGGGGGGCCTTCAGAAGTTGTGGGTGCTTCCCCATTGGAGATTTTTAAGGTGTACAGCCTCCTGCTTGGTATGGGGTTGGACTAGAAGACCTCCAAAGACCTTTCCAACTTTTTCAGTATTCTGTTATTATTTTGCCTTTCAGTTGATGACTCACAGCTTCTCTGCTGGGAAAAAATTCAAGGCCTTGCTGAAGTGTCTTCTTCCTTCTGTTAAGGAGAAGGAAGAAATCCTGACTCTGAGTAGCTGCCAGACAATTTAGATTGAAAAAAGTACAAAGTATAAACAAAAAAACTTTTATAACTTATCAACAGTCATCAGTTTCCCAATGAATCCACTATTATAATACAAGCAAAACAATATATTATTGCAAGCTATCTCATACTATCTGCTCTAGTAATGCATTCTGCTGCCTCTTTTGATTGGTAGGAAAACATTCCCTCATAACTAGAGTGAAATGACTTTACCTCTTTCTTAAAATAATTCCTTTTGCCAAATCTCGTACTTGTTAGCAGCACAATTCCTCATAAACAGTCAAATCCCGAAGCTTTGGTTTATGATTCAACATTACATCAACATCTTTAATGTTTAATTTCTCATAAATCTACTAATGTACATTTCTATCGGATTCGGAAATGATGCTGAATGAGCCCATGACTGTATCGTGTGGCTTGGTGAGCCCTCAGTTGCCAGCATAGAAGTCAGATGGCCCTTGGGTCAAAGGCAGCCTTGGGAAATCCAGCACGCACTAAATACAATTTTTAAGGAATCAGTTTCAAATCTGTAGATACCATTTAAACATGTTTAAGCCTCTGAAGCCTTTGCTAACCCATAAATGGCAGATGTTGAAACAACATCTGGGAACGTCCTCTGATCCTGAACCTCTACTGTCTGCTAATAGAGGCGACAGTTAGTTCTCAGCCATTCATTGAGTGACCATTCAAGGTTTCATGGCATTGAAAAAGGTGACCTGTGACTTATGACAATTGGGACCAGAACTTCCGTTGCTAAGCAAGGTGGTTATTAAGTGAGTTTTGCCCTATTTTACGACTTTTCTGCCACAGTTGTTAAGTCAGTCACTGGAATTGTTAAATGAATCACGCACTCGATGAGCAAATCCAGCTTCCCCCATTGACTTTGCTTGCCAGAAGCCACCGATTAAGATTCAGCGGTTAAGATTGCTAATGGTGATCACATCATTGTAAATACATGCCCATTGCCAAGCACCCAAATTTTGATCCCATGACTGTGGGGATCCTGCAGCAGCGATAAGTGCACGGACCGGTCATAAGTCACTTGTTGGTGACTGCTGTCATTAAATAAACTGCCAATTACCAGACTGCGAGGTTTGTTCTACAAACCCAGGTGCTGCTGTCCTTGCGAGTCTTGCCATTCTGCCCCCTCCCTGGGACCAGCAAGCCCCCCCCCCCAGGAACAACCCTGCTTGGGAGGGGAGCTGAGGCGCTTGGCATGCCAGCCCAGGGCTTCTCCGCTGCCTGAGGGTGGAAGGCACAGAGCTCCACCCGTCACGTACGGAGGAGCCGCCGTGTTCCAAGGGTGACTCAGGAGGCATCTGTCCTTGCCAGGCCCCTGCTGCGTCTGTGGCAGCAGCAACAGCAGCAACGCGCAATTCTCTGCACAGCCATCCTCTCCGGGATGGACGAGGGGGCCTTCTGCCCTCCTGCCAACGCTCGGCGGTCTGCTTTGCCACTTTTCCCCCTGACTGCTCCTGATCTGCTCCTTTGGATGGAGCTGCTGGAAGAGCACCGCATAACCCCAACATTACAATAACATAATGGATTCTTTGGTGCATGCAGCTTTGCCTTCAAATATTTTGGGCGCTTATGAAGTTATTTTTGCAACGTATGAGAGAAGAATCTATTGCCTCTGGGCCACAATTCAGTGCTGAAAATATCTCATCGCTTAATGACAAGGTCACAGATCTATTTCGGATGCTTGGGAACTGACCTGGGTTTGTGAGTGGCTGCAGCACCCAGCAGTTGTGGATATGCTGGATTCACTTAACAACCACATGGCTCATTTAACAACCATGGTGACTCACTTGATGACAGTCATACAAAGCTCACAAAATTTAGTCAGATCACATGGTGATCTACTTTAGTGACTGCCTGAATTTATGACTTACAACCAAACTTCTGGGCTCAATTGCGGTTATAAATTGAGACGATCTGCACTTCAGAGGCATTAAAATGGGATTCCAAATAGCAAATGCTTCTGTTCACGTTAAAGCAGTCATATTATTCATGCCTTGCAGACAGCAGCAGGCAGTGCTGTGGCTGAAAGCAGCTTGCAAAGTGCACTTAAGGTAAAATAAAATAAAATAAAATCATGGATCAGCTGCTTTGCTGCTCTTTCAGGGAATCTAAAAATATCTATTTAACTTTATAGGAATGCTGAAGGAAGCTTTAAAAATTACAGTTCCCTTTCACTGAAGCACTGCATGCTATGAAGATCAGCTGAAACAATAAATTTAATTAATAAAATAAATGTATGAATGATTTTTAAAAAAAATGGTTAAGAGGAGGCACACGTACATACAAAGATCCATTCTGTAGTAGTATGCCAAAACATGCGTCATCCAGACACTACCTACCCTATAAATAGAGTAGCAAGTTAATCCACATTGTTTAAAAGAAAAAATAAATCATGAAAAATTATAGCCTCTGCTTAACCAACATCACAATGCTGTTTAAAGTTATCCATTGATAAAGTAATAAATGGACTATAAGCTACTTATCATTCAGAAACGATTTCATTTAATCTGAAGGCCTTATGAGTATGTTTGTGGGCTTTATAAACATTTTGGGAGTTGAAAACCATGAACTCAATTAGAGAGCTGGTCAATAATACTAGCTTTGCTTCTGTATTTGATGCATGCCTTGCTCTGCACTCTATCTATACGGCACCTAGGAGTGAGTTGCAAAGCCAAGCAGTGAATTCGCTTTTCAAAAATAGCATCCATAGAATGGCATGAGATTGAGGCCGTCTTGCCTGTGGACATTTTCAGGGCCGAATTAAAGACTTGGCAAATGTCTCTTTTACATCACATTGAAATCTGAAATATTTATTATTAAGGGGCTATTACTTGTTGTCATATCCATTTAAAAGCATCCCACAGATTTATCCTGTTCATGCTTGTTAGTATGAAGTCATTTTTTAAAGAAAAATAAATAAAAAATAAGCATCAAAGTCAGATAAAAATATAGATGGTCCTCAACTTATTTATACCATGGTCATTAAGCAAGTCCAGCTTCTTCCGCTGACTTGACCTGTCAGGCACCGGGGACAAAGGTTGAGAATTGCAATCACGTCACCACAAAACCCTGGAACCGTTGAAAACGCCAGCCTGTGGCCAAGGCGTCAGATCACATGACCACCATGGGGGTGCAATGGTCATAACTTTGAGGATGGGTCGTAAGTCACTTTCCCCAAGCCCATCTAAGTTCAAACCACCATTAAATAGGGCCGGAAGTCCAGGACTACCGGTGTATATATCTATATTGAACAATAATCTCTCGAGTCTGGAGAGATAAGTTTGATACGTTTTACCACAATGGCTGCGTGTGCCAGCCTTTCAACCTGGAGCATAAACGGCCTGATCCATTTGAAGCAAGAAAGAAACCAGCCTCCTCTCGTGGATGGGCAGCACCTGCTTGCAGTGGGGCAAGCATCTTTCGGAGTGAATGAGGGCTGGAGAGAAAGGGACCAGGAGAAGCCCTCAACAGGGCCTTCCAGCAGGCGGAAGCCGGGAAAGGCACAGCCAGAGAGGCAGAGCCATCAACGGGCCTGTGCAAGGAAGAACACAACCACAAGGCAACAAGGGAGCCATCAACAGAGCCATCAACGGGTCTGTTGATGAAGAACACAACCACAATGCAACAAGGGAGACCGAGGGCACCTTGAAAGTAATGTGGTAGTCACCAGAATGCAGTAAGGACTGCCATGAGTAACTCTGGCGGGATGATCTCACTTGCTGACCAGGTAACTTCTAGAGCATAATAGGTTCTGCTTTTAGCAAAGCATCTGACCACGTACCTTGCACTATTCTGGTGAACAAGCCGGTCAATGATCAGTGCCGCTCACTCAAACGGGTGCTTGACTGACTCTGACATGGGGGGAAGGGGGAGTAAGGCTGATGAGGGGAGCACTGCCATGGAGGCGCCTCTTTTCTGCTTGCATTGCAGTCTCTCCCCCATGTACCCCAAGAGGGCAGCTTGGGTGCAACACGGCAGCTGGAGGTTGGTAATTCTGTTAAAAGCAGGACAGTCTGGTGCAGGGGTCTCCAGCCTTAGCAACTGAATACTTGTGGTCTTCAACTCCCGACTCTGGGAGTTGAAGTTCACAAGTCTTAAAGTTGCCAAGGTTGGAGACCCCTAGTCTGGTGGATACGGCTGCCATTGAGTGGAGTGCTGTAAGATTCAACCTTGCCTTCTGTTTCCATATTTTTATTAATGAAGAGAGAAGTGAAGTGGCCATTGATCAGTTTTTCAAAAGGCACAGGACTGGTTGGAATAAACTAATAGCTGAGAAGACAAAAACAAAATCAGAGCAATTATTTGCAGGATAGAGACAGTCTTTCTCAACTTAAACAAGTTTAAGATGTGTGGACCTCAGCACCCAGAATTCCCCTTGCATCCTGCCACCTTAGACAGACCGTTTAGTCTAATGATTAAGGCACCAAGTCAGAAACCAGGAGACAGTGAGTTCTAGTTCCGCCTTTGGCATGGAAGCTAGCTGGGTGACTGTGCGCCAGTCATTCTCTCTCAACCCAGCCCACACAGGACTGTTGTTCTTGTGGGGAAAATAGGAAGAGGAAGGTATATTAGAGATGTTTGCTGCCTTGAGTTATTTATAAAAATCATAGAGACGGGATAGAAGGGCCTTCTCTGCCATTGTGCCTGCCCTTTGGAACATCTTGCCCTCTGGAGCAAGGCCAGCTCCAATCCTCCCGACCTTCCCCAAGAGCCTAGACGTGGCTCTGCCCGTTGGACAGGGTGACAGCCGAGGTGACGACAGATCCCCATGGTTAATTGACCCCCCACCCATGTTTGCTTGGGTATCAATTTACGTTTTACTTTATACTATTTTAATATTTTATGATTGTAAGCCACCTTGACAAAATGGGCAATAAATTGTGTAAATAAAATAAATGAATATGCATAAATGAATAAAATGCACATATAAAGGATTGGGGATGAGGTGTGCTGGCTGAGGGATTCTGGGAATTGAAGTCCTCCTATCTTGTCATGGTTGAGAAAGTTATTGTAATAATTGCTGATTACATGCAGAGTAAGAATCTTTGGTGTGATGGGATGATTTGATGGGATGTTACTGCATCTGGATGTCTTCATGCAGACAGCATCGAATTTGAATTCCTGCACAAAGGTGAGGGTTAGATTTTTTTTTTAAAGGACTCCTGATATTTACTTAGTGTTAGTACATTTCAAAATGCCAATTGGTACAAGATGTTTCCAGGGTGCTTATAAAATTCTACATTCCTTGTAAAACAATGATTCAGTACCTCAGCTCAATATACAATGGATTTTTTTCAAATAAAGCTACGTACTAGCTCCTATGCCATCTACCTACTGAAATATCCAGATTTTTCCATTGTTTAGCAGTGACTAACTTAGTTCTTACAAATAAAGACTTAATGAGGCCTTTTTTTTTTTGCAATTTTTTATTGTGGCCCTGCCTTAAATATGTGTGGCAGACTGAGCTTTAAAAAGAACTGGATATATTGTTTAGTTCTGTGAGACATTTCTTTAAACACATTCTTCCACACTGATATTTTATTGCATTTCCATCAAAAGTGAGAACATGCTCCTTCAATTTACAGACTTGCTAGCCTGTCATTGTACTGTAAATTGAGAAAATACCATATCTGTAACATTCGTATTGGTGTTTGATACTGCAAACATAAACATTCATCATATATTTTCTCTTTGGATTCTGATAAAATCCTTCAGGGTGCCGATAATATTAAGTATTGTCTCCTAATTCTTTCTCTTAGGCTTCTTTTAGCCCGTAGCAGATTGAAATAAATTCTATTTTATTTCAAATTAAATTTGATAAATTGTTGAAATTATACCTTTAGCTTCTATTAAAAACATTTTTTTCCAAAAAGATACACAGATGTCTGTTGCAATTTATCATACAATATTGAATTGATCTGACATCAAAGGATGTTTTATTCTAATTGTTATTCCATTATTTCTAAAATTATAAAGCTTGGAGTAGAACTCTTTTATTTCATAAAGATCTTTTCTTCCATGGCTTCATTTGGATAACCATTATAATTTGGGCGTGTTATCAATAGAATTATCACAAGGTATGCCGGCTACTCGCTTGGCTGCCTTCAAAGTAGGGCTTAGAAGATTCACAGGAATCCTGGGGATCAACGGCTGTCAGCCTTGAAGGTGGGAGGGCTGCCCCTGAAGGACACCTCCTGGGAGACCCCTGGGCTTCCTTGAGAAGTTAGTTGGCCCCGGGAGAATAGACTGCTGATCAAAATGGGCCAAGGGTTCAATCCAGCAGGACCGGACAAGATCCTGCTGCCACAAAGCCAGTGGATACACTAGACACCCCTTCTGCTGGGCCTGCATTCTCAGTGGAGGGGGCCACGCCTGGGCTGGAGCCAGCGAAGGTGGAGGATAAGGCTCTGCTCCCACATTTTCTAGGCAGCGTTTCCCCCCCAGCGATGAGGCAGATGGGAAGGGCTAAGGGTGCTACCTGAGCGGAGGAGCATTACGGTTCACCTCTGCTTCAAGGCAGCATCTTCGGCTGTGAGAAGAAGCACCTGAATTTAAGCAACAGGGAAACCATCAGCCTCACACAGCGCTCATTCTCCACTTGCACAACTTAGCCTTCAAACTGGTCGATTACCTGTCTATCCTAGGCCTGAGAGGGACCTAGCCAGAGTTGGGAGAGTTACTGGCATGGCAAGAGGAGGATTCACCGATGGATGGATCGGTGCCAGGGAGGACTTCTGCTAAACCTGGGAATAAATCCTGGGAGGGCGGCGACAGCCTCGGGCGGAGGAGCCTTTTGTGCGACCTGTGATGGTGAGATCTTGCTCGGGGTGGGCTGCTACGGGTTCAGTCGATCCTCTAGCTAAAATTCTGCGCAGTTCGATGAACTGGTAAATCCCACCCCTGGCTGTCCTCGCCCACCCCATCCCTCCCAGGAGCCCATTTTGGATGCCAGGTAAAGTGCACGGCCCACGTGGAGGTTTGGGGGGGCGAAAATCGGGCTTCCCGGAAGTTCTAGAAGGCTGGAAAGGGGCCTCTGGAGCCCTGGGGAGGCCGTTTTTGCCCTCCCGGAGGCTCAAGGAAAACCTTCGGAGCCGGGGAGGGTGAAAAATGGGCCTCCCGCTGTGGTGCAGGAGGCCGACTAGGCCACGCCCAGCATGGCCACGCCCTCCCCGCAACCAGGCAGAGAACCGGTTGCTGAAATCTTGGAAGCCCACCTCGGATTCTCGCTCCTCCGAGAGAGGCTGGCAGCCTGGGTCCAGGAAGAGGCAACCTTGCAGCCGAGTTCACCCCCTGCCCCTTCCAAGAGGTTGCGGAAAGGGAGCGTGGAGGGAAGGAATTTTCCAATATGCCGCTCGCCTAGTCTAAAAATAGCTTGGGAAGAACACAGGAAAATAGGCAAAGAGCAAAAATTAAAAAAAAAAGCAGTTTCAGGAAATCAGGGGTGTTGCTTTTGCAGCAGCTGGAAAAGAATGGAGGGCTTGAGTGGCGACTTCCCTTCCCTTTGTGCAAAACTCTTAGTGCTGAGCTGGGCCAGGCGCCTGCAAAGAAAGGGGGCAAAGCCTTCAGAATGGTTGCCATAGAATTGATTTCTCTGTTTCTTAGCCTAATCTCTGCTGCTACCCCAAAATAGACTATCTTGCTTTGCTTTAGGGCAGGACTTTTTGTGCTTTGAACACACCCATGCGCACACACAAACTCACAGGCACACACATACAAACCGTTTAGGATTTGCTGCAACAGGCAGTGTTGTTCTTGGAACCCGTAGCTGCCTTGGGTATTATCGAGTAATCGGCCCCTTCCTCTTGCATGACACACACTCCACCGTTGCCTGGCTGTGTCCACAAACAGAGAAGGCTTGCAGTCACCCCGGGCATCAGAAGCAATGCATGAAGGCTCTCTCCCTTCCTGGATGCCCCCCCAGGTCCCCTTTCCCTCTCAGGGCCCCTCTGGGCACAGGTGTGTGGACAGCTCAAGGTGCCCACCTTTGGACTCTCTTTATGCCACAGAAGGCTCTCTTTGACCAGCCCGGCTGACCCTTTGCTGTAACTTTGCTGGCCGTTCTTGTACTTAGATAGATTTAGTTGGGTATTTATATACACAAGCAACCTCACCCAACTTAACAGCATTCCTATACTATTGAGTCAAACACCTCTCTGCGATTGGAGGGGGAGAGCGTGTGGGTTGAGCAGCATTCTTGAAAAAGGACAAAAGTACATTTAGGTTTTAGGAAAAGAGGGCCCTGGGTTTCATAATCCTTTTTAAAGCTGGTTTTTTTGTGTGTTTATCCAAGTTTCTGCTGTGCAGCTGCACCTCAAAGTGAGCAAACCAAGGAAATCTTACGCTTGGCGGCAGAGGAGGGGGCTGTGGGGAGCAGCTTCGTGCCTCTGATTTGTTCAGGGTAGCTTTGGGAGTTCAGCAAACAAAGGGAAGGAAGCCAGCAAGGGCTGCAGGCAGCTTGCATGGGCCAACTCCCTTCCCTGGCCAGGCCCCTTTCCGTCACGAAGCCTCTTAGCCATCAGCTGCCCCGTTACAGAAACGTTTAAACACTCAGGTGCCTCGGCAGCATCTGGGAAGACCTGTTTCCAGGGCTTGTTTCGAACAATTGGGCTCCCTGGGAGGTTTCACGGAGTTCAGAAACACTCCGTTCCTTTTGTGGAACCCCAGTCATGGAAGACAACTTCTGGCAGGGTCTGCAACCTGGACTCTATAATATAGTATCTATATCAGTAAAAGAGAGGTGGGGTGCAGATGTGTGTTTGTATGTGCTCTATACAAATTTTCAGTCCTGCACCAATATACCTCAAACTTGGCAGATAGGTAGAAAAGCGTAGTAAGATCAGCACTGTCGGGGTCTCCAAAGGGTAGGGGACCT
>JANHGC010579194.1:0-12349 GCA_027560395.1 Boaedon fuliginosus | reverse complement strand
TTGTGGAGCATTTTGCTGTCAACCAGATTCCTAGATATTTAATTTTTGTCATATTTTGTATCCCTAATTTTTCCGCTTTTTTGTTGTTGTTGTCCGATTGAAATATTTTTTGTTAATATTTTAGTTTTGTTTTTATTCATTTTCAATCCTGCCATCTTTCCAAATTCCTCAAATCTATTTAATAATTTTGGCCTGTCTCTAATGGATCTTCTAAAATAAATACCAAATCATCCGCGAAAGCCTGTGTTTTATATTCTTCTCGTTTTATCCCAAGTCCCTTTATTTCCTGGTCCCTTCTGATTTGTCTCAATAACATTTTGAGAGTTAGGAAAAAAAGAAGCGGCGAGAGTGGGCAACTCTGACATGTACCTTTTTAAATTATTAGTGGTGCTATTTCCTCTCCATTTAGTAGAATTTTGGCCGTGTCAAATATATAGTACTACTAAAGATGTTTATTATTCAAGCGGATGCGAGTGATGTCGCAGTGGGAGCGGTATTACTCAAGAGGACCGATGAAAATATGCTCCAACCATGTGCGTACACATCCAAAAACTTGACGGAAACAGAACAGCGATGGCCTATTTGGGAAAAGGAAGTTTACGCCATCCGCTGGGCTTTATTGACCTGGAGACATTTTTTGGAAGGCGCTGCTTCCCCTTTTGAGGTTTGGACTGATCATAAAAATTTGGAGGCACTGCGGACTCAGCAAAAATTGTCCCCGAAACAAATGAAGTGGGCGCAATACTTCAAACTTTTTAACTTTCAACTCAAATTTATCCCTGGGGGGAACAATTTCTTAGCGGATGCTCTCTCCCATAAACCACAATATAATTCTGAAAAAACTGCAACTATATGACCTATTATTCAGGATGATCAATTGGTGGCACAAGTACTGACCAGGGCTCAATCCAAACAAACAACTCTATTGGAGGATGGTCCCTTACACACTTTCAAATTAGCCCTTACTAATGAATGGTTTTTGGCACACAAGGATCAATGCCTTATGAAAGATGATCTTGCTTGGAGAGGAGGGAAGATTTATGTCCTGGCGACCTATATGTCATGTCGCGTGGACACAATTTGAAAGTTGCCAGCCATTTTGGATTTGTAAAGACTTTCCATTTGATCAAACGGCAGTTTTGGTGGCCTTCATTGAGAAAAGAGATTGAAAGCTATGTTGCTAGTTGCCCAATTTGTGCTGCTTCAAAATGCTTACAGGGAAAAGCTCCTGGGTAGCTGAGCCATCTGTCCCATGGCAAGAGATTTCTATGGACTTTATTGTTGACCTGCCTGAAAGTTCTGGTCATACAGTTATTTGAGTGGTCACTGATCTTTTCTCAAAACAAACTCATTTTGTTCCATGCCAATGGATTCCAACTGCTAAAGCGCTAGCTAAACTCTTCTTGATGCATATTTACCATTTGCATGGTGTACCAAAGTGAATTATTTCGGATAGAGGAGTCAATTTACCTCAAACTTTTGGAAAGCTTTTCTTTCACTAATTGGCTCCACCCAGGCACTCTCATCCAGCCACCATCAGCACACTAATGGAAATTGTGAATGTCATAATTTGATACTTGAGCAATATCTTCGTTGTTTCATTAATTATCAACAAAATGACTGGTTTGATCTATTACCTTTTGCCGAGGTTGCTTTCAACAATTCTGTGCATTCGAGCACCAATTTTACTCTGTTTAAAGTGGCTACGGGCCTTGACTTTGTTCCCATACCTGATTTTCCATCAGAGAAGGCTGCTGTACCTTCTCTCCAGGATTGGATTAAGAATCTTCAAAACACTTGGCCTGTTGTGAAGTCTGCACTTGAGCAAGCCAGAGAAAATTTCAAATTGCAAGCTGATAAGAGGGTGGCTCCTAAATCTTTTGTAGTCTTAAGGTGTACTTATCAACTAAGTTCCTATGGTCACTCCAACCTTCTAAGAAACCTGGCCCTAAATACATTGGACCATTTTCTATTGAAAAAGTTATTAACTCTATTGCTGTACGACTTACTCTTCCTAAGTCTCTTTGTCAAGTCCATCCCATTTTCCACATTAGTCTCTTGAAGAGAGCAGTTTCTTTGGCCTTGCGACTGCCTGCTCCTATACCAGATGTCCCTATTATGGTTGAAGGGGAAGAGCATTTTGAGATTAAAGATATTTTGGATTCTAGAACCCGTAGAGGGAAGACTCAATATTTAGTGGCTTGGAAATTTTTGCCAGTGTCCCAAAATGAGTGGGTCGACAAATGACATATCAGGGCTCCTTCTCTGCTTAAATATTTTCACGACTTGTACCCTGATAAGCCTAACTAATTTATCTTTTTTCTTTTTCTTTCTCTTTCTCTTTTATGCTTTTTTTCAGGTGGATGACTCTTTCTTCTGAGGAAGTTGGCATGTCAGATCCCAGAAGATCTGCCAATCATTTGGCAATATGAGGGGGAGGTTTTAATTGTACCTTTCTATATTCTTTAGGTTAAGTTTCATTTGTAGTTTAAGTTTCTATTCTGACAAGGGGGGGGGTTGGATCTTCAATATTCTTTATACAGTTCTTTAGGTTTCGTTTCCTCTTTTAACTTTCTTTTCTTCTGTCCAAGTGCTACGGATGGAGGGGGGGGAAGGTATCTCTGGAATGTTTCCATTACAGATGGCGGGAGTCAGTATCTTGTCCAATGACTGGATGGATGTTACCAAAACATCTTGCTACCATACCATCATGCTACCTGTGGATTGGCTGTGTTCCCTGAAGATGTCATGGGGAGGGATTTATACGTTTTAACTATTATTGTTTCCCGGGTTTTTATTTAGAATTTGCTTTGATTTCATGCATGTCACTTGTATCCAATAAATGTTTCCCTAAATGAAGAATTGCACCTCATTAGTTCTTTCGTCTTTTGGATGATAAGTGAGGCAAGACCTGACAGGTTAGTTAATAAATTTCATGAGGAGAATCCCCAAAAGTCTAAAGAGGAATCCAGGGAGAGGGGGAGTGTGTAGCCAAAAATCACTCTACTCTTATTCTTCTTGTCTTCCAGGTGGTCCTCACTTTGTGAGGAGGAGTCACCTGTCAACCTGCAAAACGACTTCAGCTGAAGCCCTGCTTCTGCTTTGATCCTTGGTTGCCATTCAAAGGGGAGGGGAGAGCATGAGGGAGAATTCAGGAATGTAGTGCTTCAGCCGACTAGTCATAACATCTACCATCCAGCATGTGAACAAAGGTAATTTCAACAGATACTTATCAAAGTTCAGCAGGAACTTACACCTGGACTGATTGAACCATGTGACTTGAGAGGCAAAGGGGTGTGGGGAGGCCTTATTCTTTTAACTATCTCTAAGTGCAGGAATAATTTAGAGCTAGCTTCACCTTTCTAAATGATGATATGATGTACTCAATAAAGGATCTCTTGAACCTGAACAAAGTGTCAGATTCCTGACTTCCCTGAGTTTATTACTCAGAACCATGACAGTGGTATTAATACTTCACATGATTTTTGGAAGAAAAGACTGAGTATTTTGATGGAAAAATGGGTGAAATGAATAAAAAACAGGCATTGATTAGTAAGAGGCTAGAAGACGAGATCATACATCTCTCAATGGAGAGGGCTGCTTTTTTTCCTTCATTTTCAAAATATAGTAGAGGATAAGGAAGAGGATTTAGGGGAGAAGATGCTAGGAATCATAGCAGGTATTCTACAAAGACAAATAGGAAATCAGAATAGAAATAGATGAAATGTAGCGCATCCATACTAATTACACATGATGTAACAACGTCCCAAAAGAAGTCCATATAAGGTTCACTAGAAAAGTTGTATATCGACACTCAAGAGAGGAGACACATATAGGGAAAGAGAGGTCATAATTTTAAGACAAGTCCCTAGACAGGTGAGAGATGTGAGAAGAAACTATCATTTTTTTAACTGCTAGCCTTCTCAGAAATAGGATAATGTTTAGATAGATTCTCCCTGAAGGGATCCTGCTATCATGGCAGGAAAAAAAAATTGATACAGTAAACAAAGCATAGGAATTTTATGGAAAATATCTAACAGAATTAGAAGAGCAAGAAAATGAAGAAGAGATAAGCAGTAGAAGTCAGGAAGAATAACAAGGTGATGTAACAGTACTCGATCAGGAAAAGGGGGTTAAAACAAGGAGCAAAAGAAGGGAACGGGGGGAGCAGGGCCGAAATTGCAAAGAGAGTCAAGAACAACAAGGGCGGTTAGATATAAGTAAATGGAGGGAGAAATTAAATTGGTATCTGTAAATATAAACTGTTGTAAGCTGCCTGAAGTTCCCCTTAACGGGGTATAAATCTAATAAACTAAACTAAACTAAACTAAAAGGAAAATACATTAAAAACACATTAACTATCAGGTATGTTACTGTGCATTTAAAAAATGATGTGACATCACTTCCTTGATGCTTTAAGTCAGGGCTGTCAAAATCCTGGCCCATGGGCCCGATACGTTACGCACTGGCCATGCCCACACCTGGTTTAGTGAAGAGGAAAAATGTCCCGATACCTGACCTGATGCCACCATGATGACGTGAGTTTTACTCCCTTGCTTTAGGTGGACAAACTCAAGAATCAAATGTAGAGGCGTGTCTGCACAGTGTGCTCACCTGTGGCGCTTGGACCACATTGTCATGGCTGCCAGCTAGTCTTCTATTTGACCACACCACTTGGCTGCCCTTGATCAAAAGTCACCATTGTTTGACTGCAGCCGTGCTCAGCACATCCTCAGTAGGTTACCTGCCTGTCTGAGGGGAGCTTCCTTCTTAAAGAATGAGAAGACCAATATTCATCTCAGATGAAAAGACATGGTTTCTAAGAAACCAAAACTATGCTCTCTGCATAGACTAAACCTTTTCAGTGATGGAGGAAGGTTTTCCTTGAGGAATACTAACATGCTTCTAGGAGCGCCAAACTGCCTTTAAACTAGCTTCCAGGCATCTTCCTTTGCATTTCATCTTTCTTGGTTCTGTCTGCTGCAATTGCAAGCAAAGTACCTAACAAATATTTCTATTTTTAGAATGCCTTGAAAGCAGCCAATTCAGATAAAAATAACTCTTTGTGTCGTTTAAGTAGCAGCTTTCAGTTGCTAAACACAGAGATGTATTTTGAGCACTTATGTAAAGGAAAAGAAAAGCATTTGGGGAAAACCATGAGAAAAATAATATTTCAAAGAAGTGAGGTTTATTTTCCTAAATCTAGGGCTTTGAGGAGAAAGACACAATCAAAATCAAAGACACAAAAGGAAAAAAAAACCTTATCAAAATAGAACTGTAAAAGATAGATTAGGAATACAAAACAAAATAGGCAAGAAAATAGGCAAGAAAAATGGTAAGAAAAAACCCTATCCATTCTAGGCAAGTTCAAATCACCAGGATCAGATGGATTACATCTCAGAGTTTTGAAGGAGCTGACGGATGTGATCTCAGAACCACTGAACCATATCTTTTAAAGATCCTGGTGCATCAGGAACTACCAGAGGACTGAGAAAGACATGATTCCCATTTTCGAAAAAGGAAAAATGGATCCAGGAAACTACAGGCCAATCAAGGCTGGCATCATTAGGCCTGACATTACACCCCAGAGTTCTGAAGGAGCTGGAGATGTTATCTCAGAACCACTGTAGCAAATCTTTCAAAAATCCTGGAGCACAGGGGAAGTACCTGAGGATTGGAAAAGGGCTGAGGTGGTTCCCATCTTCAAGAAAGGGCATAAAACAAAGCCAAGCAACTACAGACCAATCAGTCTAACTTCAATACCAGGAAGATCCTGGAAAAGATAATCAAAACAGATCTGTGAACAACTAGAAGCAAATAAAGTTATAACTAGTAGCCAGCACGGGTTTGTTAACAACAGATCATGACAAACCAATCTTATTTCATTCTTTGATAAAGTCACTAAATTAGTATACCAGTGAAATGTGATGGACATAGCATACTTAGATTTCAGTAAGGTATTTGACAAAGTAGACCACAATCTACTTTTTGGTAAGCTAGAGAAATGTGGAATAGACAACATCACCACCAGATGGATTTGTAGCTGGCTGACAAACTGTACTCAATGAGTAGTCCTTAATTACATCTATATGGAAAGAAGTAAACAGTGGGGTACCACAAGGCTCTGTCTTATGCCTAGTACTTTTCAATATCCTTACAAAGTGCTTTTTTTCCGGGGGAACTCACCGGAACTGAGTTCCAGCACCTTTTTTTCCTTAGACTTCTTTTGTATATTAGTATATCTATGGTGCACATGTGCAATACGACGGGAGTTCCAGTACCTTTTTTTTTAGTTCCGGTACCTTTTTTTTTTAGAAAAAAAGCACTGTTTACAAATGACTTAGATGAGGGAATGATACTAAACTGCCAGTTGCTGTCTCTTTTAATTTTGAGTTGATCGAGGAAGTTGATTTTTAAGGATTTCTTGTCCAGAGTTTTGCATCATCTGTGGTTAGAATCCTGCATCTCTGAGTTTTTCCTTTCTATGGTTTTCCAGTTCTCTATATTTTTAACAGACAAAACATATCTTTTTTCCTACAAATAGTGTATTGTTTCAGTTTACCATTGCTACAAAACAGACAATGCATCTCCAACATAACAGTAATTATCCACAATGCAACACCATTAAAATACAGTTCATTTACTAACTGCTGTCCAAAATTGATTAATCTTTATGGATTAGAAATATCTGTTTCAAGATTTAATAAAGGATGTGCTTCCAAATTCTGAAAATTATTGAGCTGTTTGTGCAATTAAACTGTCAGAAACAATATTAAAGCAGTAGCGGTTACTGTTACATAGAATATTAGCTGGTTTGATGGGCATAATATGAGGTGTATGCGTTTATGTGTGCATAGCTGAAAAAGGGCAGGATAATATTAAAAAGTGAAAATATATTAAAATTGTGGTTATTACTCCCTCTAGTGCCAATCTCATTGAAGGATATTTTTGAATATTTTCTTAACAATCTAGAGTGTTAACTGTAGGTTAAACATATACATTCCTGAGATCTTGCTTCAGTAGAGAATATTTATATATATGTGAAAATGGGTTTAGAGAGAATGAGTGTCTTCAATTTCTACCTGCTTGCATATGGCTGAAATAAGGAGAAATTACTGGGAATTATGATATACTATGAATCTTCAGTATGTAAATGAAGACTCGATCATCCAGGGCAAAACTATCTTAAAAAGGTTAAATCATGGAAACTGCACTAAAGTTTATTAAAACTGAGAGATGTTGTTATTCATCCAATTAACTTCTTCAATCAAAATGAAAATTTTGGGTAGGCAGAATCAAGAGTCATTGGAATGTACTAACTCTTGCCAAACCAACTTCAGGGATTTCTTCCCAAGATGAAATGCAATATGTAAATGAAAACTCAATCATCCAGGCCAAAGGTATCTAAAAGGTTTCAGACATGTCAGTATAACTCCTAAGAATTATCTTATCGTTGCCCCCATTGACAAGATTGGATCATCAGATATGGTAATACAGCATTGTGATGTCATCCTGCCCAGTATGTGATCCCTTATTGGACAGCAATATTCATGTAGATGATCTAGGACAGTGATTGCAAACCTTTTGGAGGTTGTATGCCGAAAGTGCATGCGTGTACATGTGTGCACGCGGCCACATGACACTGCATCCCCCCACTCCACGTGCACATGTGACCTCCCCCCTGCCCCTCCTGCATGCGAACCCAGCCCCCCTGCACAACCGCCACGCATGCCCATGTGCCTCCTGCTGGCCAGCTGATTTTCAGGCCTGCATGCCTGTGTGACCTCCACCACGCTCCCCCTGCACATGCGCGCGTGACCCTGTACTCCCCCGCTCCATCACAATTCTACTTGTCTGTTGACCAAACCTGCCACTTTTTTCTTAAAATGAAAACGCCGCGCTTCCCATAGCTCGGGAGCCTCAGATCAAGAGGGGCCGTGGTTGCGTTGCAAATATTGAGACAGCACCTGTCATGCTTCTGAGCAAAGCCAGCTCCCATCTCCTCCTCCTCCTGTTGCTGTGCTGCATTGGGAATAGCTGCGTTGCCACTGAACGGCGGGACCAAGGCAAAGAGGAGCCCCGACCGAGTGCTAACAAGAGGCTTCGGCTTGCTGTTGTCTTGAGGCGAAACAAAACAAGGAGCTTGGGGTGGGTGGGTGCTGGTTAAGCAGGTGTGAGAAAGGAGTCGACACGAGATAATGTTTCTCACACCCAGTTAACCAGCACCCTCCCCTGAGCTCCTTTTCTTTCGCCTCAAGACAACAGCAAGCCAAAGCCTCTTGTTAGTGCTCGGTCGGGGCTCCTGTTTGCCGTGGTCCCACCGTTCAATGGCAATGCGGGGATCCCCAATGCAGCACAGCAACAGGAGGAGGAGGAGGGAGCTGGCTGTTGCTCAGAAGCATGACAGGCGCTGTCAATGTTTGCAAGGCAACCGCGGCTCCTCTTCGTCTGAGGCTCCCAAGTAACGGGAAGCATATTTTCCTTTTAGGAAAAAAGTGGTGGGTTTGGTCAAGAATACAGAAGGGGCTGAGCTCACTTGCTTCTCTCCTTCCCACTTGCCCGAATGGCTGGATGGATCAAGAGCTGAGCCCAGCTGGTGAACAAACTTGAAAAGGGGTCAGATGCGTTTGGGAGACGCTGCCGTGTTTCCTGGATGCTGGGACACCATTTCCACCCACGCCACTTTGCACGAGGGGCGGGAGGCCACCAAAGGCGATTGTTGGTGTGGTGGTGGCAGCTGCTGCTAAGGCGATCGTGATGTCCGCCCCTTCCAGGACACAATGGCGGCAGATAGGAACCTCTTGAATCCTGCCCAGGCTCGCTTAGCCTCTCCCACTTGAGCTGCAGATGAAGAGGGGGATCAGCCGCTTCTCCCCGCTCGAGCCGCAGTCCCAGAGCAGCCCTCTCAGAGAGGTGGGGGCACCGGGATGGCTCCTGGGCTTGGACATGGCTGTGGAGGGAGAGTGAGCTGAGCGGAGATCTTAGCGGGCCCTGGGAGGTGCTGGCGGAGGCCAGTGGGTGGGCATAGGGATCGCCGCTTTGTCCGCCCCACTGAGGGTGCAGCAGTCACCGGGTGGGCACTCAGGCTCCAGTGGTGCCTCCTGGAGCTCTTCACATGGCAGGGATGTGTGCCACTTGGCTGGCCCCAACCTGCCACAGCTGGACGGCTGCAGGAAGGAGAGCTGAGAAATCACTGTCGCTGCTTCCTCTGGGCCGAGCCCTGCGGGAGAGTGAACAGCATCAGCTGGGCTCACCAAAGCCCAGGGTAGGGGCTGCTGGCTTCTTTGCCCAGTGCTGGAGGGTTGGGGCGTGGGAGGCAGGAGCCCGGCCGTTGAAATCCCCATGGTGAGCAAGGTTGGGAGCAGGCCCTGCAGCTGCTCTGCGCCCTGTGGCTGAGTGAAGCCTGGTGGGTCCCCATCCTGCGCTCACCTTGTGCATGTGAATGCGCCTGCCACCGGCCAGTTGATTTTCAGGCTTCTGCCATGCAGGTGCACACTTCCCCCACATCCCCCCATCCCCTGTGCATGCATGCCCAATCCTGCGCTCCCCCGCCCCCACGCATGCATGGCAGAGACCCGAAAATCAGCTGGTTGGCGTGCATGCCCAGTGGACTGAGCCGGGTGATATGGCTCTGCATGCCACTTTGGGCACATGTGCCATAGGTTCGCCATTACGGATCTAGGAAGAAAAGAGTGCAATTTAGCAGGGAAAGAATGGCTAAGCCATTCAGGTTAGAAAGCAGGAGACTGTGAGTTAGCCATAAAAGCCAATGGCTTTGGGCCAGTCCCTTTTTCTTAACCCAATACATTTCACAGGATTATTGTTATGGGGAAACTAGAAGAAGGGGTATTATGTATTTCTGCCATCTTGAGTTATTTATAAAACTAATTAAGGCAGGATACAAATAAATATAAATAAATAAACAGACAACTGGCTTCCTAATATTACAGATAAAAGAAGAACGGAACCTTTCTTTCTTAATGGATGAACTCTCTGGGATCCTGAAAGGGATATCTGCCTGAATGGGCTGTCAGCTTTGGCCAATTTCAACCTCTCTCTCAAGTTTGTTATTTTTTGTTTTAGTGTAATTTCTCATCTTTTGCCCTGGAAACAATTGTGAGATTGTTATGTGAGGAACAAGAGGAGGTTGAAGGGCAGGGAAGGCTTGTTTTCTTCCCACAATATAAAATTCAGAGATTTGATTTAACAGCATCCTATGATACATTTCTTTACACAATAGGAGGCATCCAGATATTTGTTTTAGAAACAGTCCCCACCCCAAATCTAGGTGAGCAGAAAGTAAGTAGGGATCCACTGCAAATATCTAGCATCACTACTAGGGTTGGTATTCAGCTGGTTCAGACTGGTTTGTGTGAACCGGTAGGGATCATTTTAACTAGTTCAGAGAACCGGCAAATGCCACTTCTCGCTGCAAGCTTCTCGCACCGAAAAAGAGGCCAGAAGTCCCATGACCCATCACTGACATTGCCGCCTTGTTCTTCATGCCGGCCATACATGCACACCCAATTGCCTCCTGGTGCCACTCACCTGGCTGGGATGGAGCCATGCCGGCAGCGAAGGCAGCCAGCCAGGTAAGCTCCAAGGATGATGGGGTGGTGGTGGCAAGCTCCAGGGATGGTGGGAGCAGCGCGGTAGCAGCCAGCACCAGCGCCTGGGATGGAGCTGCACCGACTGCAAAGGCAGCCAGACAAGATCTGGGGATGGGGGGGGACCGCTACTGCAGCCAGCATTGCCACCTGTGACAGAGCCACGCTGGTGGCAAAGACAGCCAGGCAAGCTCTGGGAATGGTGCTGCTTGGAAGGCAGCCACTGCAGTCTGTCCCTTTAAGGTATAGGGGAGAGCGGGGACCATAAAGATACAGCAGGCCACTGTGGGAGCTGCCTTTCAAGCAGCTCAGCTGTGAATGGAGGCAGTAATTGTGTAATCAGTTCTTTTAAGGAAACAGTCAGTGGAGTGGCTGGAGGCAGTTTGGGGATAGATACAAAGTCTTGCCCCATGGGGTACAGGCAGTGGTGGGATTCAACCGGTTCACACCTGTTTAACCAAACCAGTAATTAACTTCTTGTGCAGTTTAGCAAACCAGCTGAAAATAAAGTGCAAGGTTAATAGCTCCAAGCAGACAGCCAAGAACCACTTAACAGGTGAATACTTAGTTGTGATAACAAAACTGGAGAAATACAGTTGACACACACCTTGAATAAACAATAGAAAATTGACAGAATAAGGCAGGGAAACACCCAGGAAACTCATCAATGACCCATCTAGGGATTGGATTGACCTCTTCCCTTCAGGAAGAAGGACAGGATTACAACCATTTTCATTATAAATGGTATTAAGTTATACTTCTGTGATCAGCTGTTACTTCCTGGAGTTCCCCAAGACCTTGGGCTGAGTCTCAAGGGGTTGCTGTCTGCTTCTACTTTTTCAGAGGTTCCACCACTACATAAGGAACAGAAAAGAAAGGCCAGTGTACGTATACTGGAATTCAATCTGTGGCTAAAGAAGTGGTGCAAAGGGGAAGTCTTTGGTTATATTAGTCACAATGTCTGCAACTGGTCCAATGAAAAACTGTACAAAAGAAATTGTTTGCAGCCATCAAAAAATGGGCCTGAGATATGAGGACAGTTAGTTAATTGATATAGAACATTTCTGTCCCCAGCAATCTAAAACTAATAGGATTATCAGTGCATGTAACATAGATATTTGAACAGGTAAGAATATCAACCTTGCTGTCAAGCAAAATCAAGCTTTTAATAGTGAGTGCCATACCATGCGCACTAATCAAACAGGCAGTAAGAAAGCAGGGAAACTCAGGCCAGGAGAGGTTTATGTAGAAAGAAAACACAGGGTCAATCAAAAAGGACTCAAATGTCTCTACACCAGTGCACTGAGTATGAGGAACGAACAGGGTGAATTAGAAATTCCAGTAAATGAAGACAGATATTATATTGTTGCCATTATGGAAACTTGGTAGGATGAAACGCATAAATGGAACATGCAGCTTTTATTTATTTAAAAGAAATAGAACAAAAAAAAAGGGGGATGGAATTGCATTATATATAAGAAATAACTACATCTCTACAGAAATAGGGCACAATGATGAAAACTGTCTTGAATGCACTTGAGTCAATATAAAAGGAGAAATGAGATTGCCATAGATATGTACTATAGGCCACCCAACCAATAATAATAATTTATTAGATTTGTACCCCGCCTCTCTTCACCCCTTCCAGGGGAACTCGAGGCGGCAAAAACAATACAAGTTAAAAACAATCCTATACAATAAAAGTCCAAAAACGCATTCATTCAACCAAACATACCATTAAG
>JANHGC010579149.1:0-12357 GCA_027560395.1 Boaedon fuliginosus | reverse complement strand
TGCATCCCTCAGGGCCTCTTCTCCACTGCTATCACCATCTAGAGGCCCCTGATAACTAGTGGATGGCCCAGCCACAGATCCAGTATCAGCAGCCGGTTCAGCCCCTCCATCCAACTCTGACTCCAGAACATCCTCTGAGTCAAAATTGGCTGTCAGAGTTGCAGCACGCTGCTGAGCCACAACAGTGGGGATGGTCCTGATCTCCGCAGGGAGCTGATTCCAGCAGGTCGGCGCTGCCACAGAGAAGGCCTTAGCACGGGGGCCCACCAGCCAACCCTGTGGGATCTAACTGGGAGCTGGGAGGCATAAGGTAGCAGAAGGCGGTCTCGAAGGTACCCCACTACTAAGCCATATAGGGCTTTAAAAGTTACTAACACCTTGAATTGCACCTGGAAGACCACTGGAAGCCAATGCAGATCGTGGAGGATAGGTGTTATGGGGGTGCACTGAGGTACACCCTCAATCACTCGTGCGGCTGCATTTTGAACCAGTTGAAGTCTCCGAGTACTCTTCAAGGGCAGCCCCATGTATAGCACATGTGTACAACTTTCCATGTTGCACACAAAATGGGTTTCTGTGCAGTCCCCAAGAGGGCTGCTTCATAATCAGGATAGCATCCTATGCACACCTACTTAGGAATAAGCTTTGTTGAGCTATTGAAAAATTAATAAAGTTGTTCCCTTCATTGTCACTGCACATGTGCCTGAAATCTATTTTTGAGGTAAACTTTCTCTTGAGTAAACATTTATTGTAAAATCTTTTGGTTCCTCCAAGAAACTGAACTTTTACATGTCTGTTTAGTTATTTCTTTTGAACATATGTATATTCATTTCTTTTGTAAATAAAATGCAAAATTTTATTCACTGTCTAGTTACAGTGAATGTTTCATAAGACGCACATAGCAGAAGAGGTGAGGGTGGGAAGTGGAGAGCCAAAAACTCTGTTAAGGGAACTGGACACATAATAAGGGCTACCTTAAACATAATATGTATATAAAAACACTTATTGACAAAGAAGAACTTTAAAAAGAATATACTTACCTGTGTACCCATGTTCAATTTCCATGTTTTTCTAAAAAAATTCTAAGTAAAGGCAGTTTAAAGCAAGTTGAACACCTGTTCCACATGCCCTGGGGAAATAAGAATTATCAGTCAAGAGTAAAAACAGAATAAAACAATAAAAGTAGAATGCCTACGTTTTCATTCATCTTGCTAGTATGAAACAACTGACAAATTGCTCAAAGGAGGAGCAAATCCAGTGGCAAAGGAATCTGTTTTGTAAAATTAATCAAACCTTCCAGAACATAGAAGCATAGCTAAGAAACAAGAACATGAAGAGAATGAATTATCTTCCTCTTTCTTACATAATGTACGTCAGTTTACTTGGATGAACTTTCTCTCTGAGTGCTGAATGGATATGGGGAAGTTTCCTTGGAACGCTGACATTGTACTGACTTGTTGGGTGGCACTAATATGTTTGAAGATTTCTGTTGGGTGAAATAAAGAGTTGAAACTCAAGTAGTTTAAGTAATTATGTCACTCCTTTTGGCAAAAGCAGAACCTCAAAAGTGTATTGGTGTCAATACTGTCAAAACAGGAAAAGTTAAACTGTTGTAATAATTTATGAGAATGACCTTCAAGAAAAAGAAGTGATGTTGCCTGGGAAAAGATCAGGTTAAAGAGGACGGAGCTCACCATTTTGTAATGGTCAGAAAGAAATCTAGGGAAGACCAGCCAAAATGGGACAGGCAGTTAAAGCCACGATGAAAGACTTGGACTTTCATATTTGAAAGATGCTATTAATGTACTACATTAATAGTTCTTCAATAAATGTCATGTCTGATTTACCTGTGGACTGATAACTCTCAAATACTAGGTGATACCATTCTGTTTTAGTCACAGTAATAAGAAGACTGAGCCAGGATCTCCAGTTTATTTTATTTCTTTTTAAAGTTTTTATTAAATTTTAGAAACACAATAATACGACAATACAATAAACAAAACAAACATAAAAACCTACAAACAATAAATAAATAATACTAATTCTATTGATATTTACCAGGCTAAGCATGTCCACCTCAACCATCATTCCAGAGTGACAACCTACTTTAACACTTTGACCTCTTTCTTAAACATTCTAAATTACTCTATCTCAATTTACTCTATAATACTGACTCCTATACATCATATTCTCTCAGTTCCATTTATTACCCATCTCCAACTTGTTATTTTATCTTTGTTTCTATCCACCTATACCACATGCGCCAACTTTCATAGTATAATGTTTCCCCTTTTTCTTTTATCAAAAACTTTAGTCTATCTAGCTTTACGCAATCCATTATTCTCCTGAGGATCCATGATGGGTCTGGTGATGTCACTTGGGCTCCGCCCCCAGTCAGGCAAGTCAGAACTTTTCAGGGGTGGAGCTCCCTTCCTGCCCAGATCTTACTTGCCTCACTTGAGTGCAGTCAGAGTTTTCCTCACTTCGATATCCTCAGTTCAAAAAGAAAGAAATGAGGAAAAAAATAGAATACGTCCTTGCAGCCTCTTCGCCGATCCCAGCAGCCCAACAATCAACTGGGGCTGGCTGTTCAAGACAGCTGATGACTTAAGGTGCAGAGCACATGTTAAGCCAAAGCCAGCTTGTCTTCCAGAAATAAACGAGACCAAGTCGCTGCCGTCAAACCAGGTTTGTTTGTTTATTCTGAGAACTTGCTGTGGTCTTAACAAAGTAGAATCAATCAAAAAGTCAGCATGCGGAAGGAAACCCCCGCAACTTAAACCAACCTCCACCAATCCACTAACAGCACACACCCATGTGACTCCCTCCACCATGTTCCCCTCCCATTTCTGTTTGCCCCTTTTCTCCTCTTATTTGCTTGAATTTTGGATATTTCCATGGCTGAGTGCAATGATCGTCTCACATTGTCCCATATAGCTGGCAGCTTTTGTACCCATTCTTTAGGCTCCGTAATGTGGTTTGTTCCCATAGGTACTTCAGATATAGCAGGAAAGTCCATTCCATATACTGCATAAAATGGTGAACACCCAGTTGATGTGTGTATTGAATTATTATACGCCATTTCAGCAAAGGGCAACAAATCAACCCATTTAAAATTTTGTTGATCAACATAACTACGTAAATATTACCTGATCGTAGCATTTGCCCTCTCCGCCACACTGTTAGTTTGAGGATGATAAGCTGTACTCACACCTTGAGAAGATCCAATCATATTAATAAACTCTCCAGAATTTTGCCGTAAATTGCAACCCCCATATCAGATATTATTTTCCTGGTTACTCCATGGAGACAATATAATGTTAGATGAACAAATGTGCGAGTCTCCAGGCCAAGTCTCCCCTGCAAGGTATGAAATGTGCCTGCTTGATGAACAAGTCGATTACAGACCACATCACTGAATATCCTTTATCCACTGGCAATTCAATGACAAAGTTCATCCCTATTTTTTCCCAGGGCCGTGTAGGATTGGCTACAGTTTGTAATAATCCTGAAGGTTTCCTTGTTTTACTCTTAGACCTGGCACAAACAGGACAACTTTGCACAAATAAGTCTATGTCCTTCCATAAGGTGGGCCACCAGAACTGTTTTCATATTAAGTGTAAGGATTTTGTATAACCAAAGCGTCCAGCAGATTTAACATCATGACACCTATGTAAGACAGCCTCACGTACTCCTTCTGGACATAAACCTTTCCATCTTTCTAAGCAAAGCCTCCTTTCATTGTTAATACATTTTTGTTCGACTCCAACCATTTACCTCATGCCTTTTAGATTGATACTGGGGCTGCCTAGACAATGCATCTGCCAGAAAATTATGGGTCCCTGATATGTACTTCATGGTAAAATTAAAGCGCTGGAAGTAGTTGACCCATCTCGCTTGTTTAGGCGACAACCTTCGCAGCTTCTGAAGAACTACCGATCTGTTAACACCTCAAATGGAATACTAGCCCCCTCTAATAAGTGTTGCCATATGGTCAGCACCCACTTTATGGTGTTAGCCTCTTTCTCCCATATCGGCCAAGCCCATTCAGAGTCTTTGAAGCATATACACAAGGCCTAAGACTACCCATTGAATCCTGCTGTAGTAATACTGTGCCTAGGGTGACATCGCTCGCATCCACTTGTACAGTGAACTGCAATTGGGGATTTGGATGTAACAGAATAGGCTCCTTAGCAAATAAAAGCTTTAAGGTTTCAAACGCCATACTACAGTTTTGGTTCCACATGATTGGCCTAGTCAGGTTTTGGTTTAGTGTTTGTTCCACCAGCCTTGGTTTTTAAGAGGTTTGTCAGGGGCAAAGCTATGGTGGCAAATGCAGGGATAAATTGACGGTAAAAGTTTGCAAATACTAGGAAACTCTGCAACTGCCTCCTCGTCCTGGGGACCTGCCACTCCATCACTGCCTTTACCTTCTGTGGATCCATTTCCACCCCAGCACTGGATATTCTATAACCAAGGTAATCCAGTTTAGATTGGTGAAATGAGCATTTGGAAGCCTTTACATATAATTGTTCCTGTACGAGTTTCTTCAACACCTCCCATACTAGAGCGATATGTTCTTCCTTCATTTGACTGTATATCAGGATATCATCTAGATACACTAGTACCCCTTTGTATAGGTGGTCTTTCAAAATGCCATTTATAAATTGCATAAATACCCCCGGAGCCCCCTTCAACCCAAATGGCATTACCCTGTAATGATAACTCCCTAGAGGACATGTGAAGATAGTCTTCCATTCATCACCCACTCTAATTCATACGCAATAGTATGCTTCACATAAATCTAACTTAGTAAAATAAGTTCCAGAGGAGAGGGTGGCCAACAAGTCGGACATAAAGGGCAAGGAATAAATGTGCTCTTCTGACACCGCATTCAGACCATTGAAGTCAATGCACAGTCAAAGTCCACCATCTTTCTTCTCTCTGAAGAGAATGGGAGCTTCCATCTTTGATTGTCCAGGGACTATAAACCCTCAGGATAAATTAAGGTTGATGTATTCTCTCATAGCCTCTAATTCTTTCTTGGTCATCGGATACATGTGAGGCTTGGGTAAAGTAGCTCCTGGTATTAGCTCTATCATGCAGTCCGTAGATCTATGTGGTGGTAGGGAATTAGATTTGGCTTCGCTTTGGCCTCGCTAAACACTTCGATCAGATCTTGGTATTCTATAAGCACCCCAGTAGGAAGATCACACTGCTGTAGAGAGCCTTTGGATGGCATTATCTCTAGCTTTGATTCTGGATGTATAGTTAGTGTTAATTTCCTAAAACCACCCTCCCACAGAATAGTTGGAGTCCAATGATACAACCAGGCTAAACCCAAGATTACCTCATCGGACATCCTAGGACAACTATGAAATGGATGAGTTCTGAGTGCCCCCCCCATATCCATATGAACCCTCTCAGTAACCATGGTTGCGGGTGTCCCACCCAGGATAGACCCATCCATTTGTTCGAAGGATATGGGATTCTTCAGTCTACGCATTTGTATCCCCAGATCCTGTATTAATGTGTTATTGATTAGACACCTGGTACACCCTGTATCGATTAGAGCTTTAACTGTCCTAGACATCTCCTTGCCATAAAGAACCACAGGGACTACAAACGGGGCTATGCGACTGCTCACTATATTGTCTTCATCACTGTGTGTTGTTTCACAAGATGTTATGGATAGGCCCGCAAGATGTGACGACAGCTCCCAAACCTCTGTGTGATCCTTCATCTCCACTGCCCATGGTTGTCTCTGGCTTCCAACACGTGATTTCTCCATCTTCATCTTTCCGTTATCGGGTGGTTTGTTGACAGTGGTAGAGCGTTCGAACCAGAGCGCTGACTGGGGTGTCCTATCCATCTGCAGACATTCGAATGCCCTATGGCCAAGGATGTTACAACAGTAATATCTGAATGTGGGACATACTTGTGAGGATGGAGCTCTCAGTGTTCATGGAATCCCTATCATAGGGTCCCCTTTGTCCTGAACCCTACCAAATCCAGTTTCTGCTTTGGGTTTGAATTCTCATAGGCCTGCTTCCAATTCAATCACAGAGCGGTACCACAGACTAGGTGATACCCCCTGATATAAGTACATTTGATGCAGGTCTTTATCCAGCCCCTTTCGAAATTGATGAGCCAGTAATGCCTCCAGCCACTTGTGTAGGGTGGTAGCCAAGCCTCTGAACTCACTAATGTAGTCCTTAACAGGTCTACAGCATTGCCTAATGGCCAGTATTTCCACTTCAGTGTAAGTTCCTCAAGGAATCCTCAAAACGTGTCTTCAATGCATTGAGAAATAAACCGATCAAGGCCAACTCAAGGGGGAGGGTGTTCCTCATGCATACCCGCCACCCAATCGTATTCCTGGCCCTCCAGAGTGGCAGTTACAGATACCACCATATGTGTACCAATGTGTACAAATAACCAAAAGCATCGAGATGACTGATCACCTAAGGTACAGTGCTAGGCGGGCAGGGTTCCAGTCGAACACTGCCTGGATAGGGGGAGGGCCCCATGCAGGAGGTAGCCATGCCCCCATCTGCTGGGGAGGATAAGCCATCAGGGTTGGTATGGGCTGTTGAGGCGTATCAGTCTAACTTTGCTCCCCCCAAGGCTGTTCCCTATGAGGTGGTGGAGGCTGTAGTACAGGTGAACCCAACACATATGTGGTACCACCCGGGGATCTTCAACCCGGCTCACTCCACCCCGGGGACCATGCTGAATGATGATGAGGCTCTGGTCTTCCCACTTGTAGATACCCTGCTGAGCTGTACTAGTTTCTTATGATAGCCATAGTGGCACTTCCAGCTTCCATCAACTTGCTGGTGGTCACCCCTTCCCTCCAACGTCGCTCCTTCCAAGCCTCCCATTCCTTCCACACCTCCTTGCTGGCAGACTCCTCCCTCCAATGGCTCTCCCTCCAAGCCTCTGTCTGAAATCCGGGAAGCATATTCCTCTGCTCCTCTGTCACCCTAGCAACTGCAGTGCTGTGCAGGACTTCTCCCCTGCTGGTCACACTCTCCGCCACCTCCCTTGTCTTCTGACGCACCACCGCTGGCACCTTCTCAACTGATTCCAGTTCCTGTATCCCTAGCGAGGCAACCGCCATCTCCCCATCCTCCACAACGCCAACAGCACCCAACATGCCATCCGACCTCTCCTCCTCCATACCACTTGTCTAGCTAGGATCTCTTGTAGTAGCTGACTTTGTTTTCTGTTAAGACGAAACTGGCTCATCTTCCAGACATAAATGTGACCAAGTTGCTGCCGTCAAACCAGGTTTGTTTGTTTATTCTGAGAACTTGCCGTAGTCTTAAGAAAGTAGAATCAATCAAAAACTAAATCAGCATGCGGAAGGAAACTTAAACCAACTTCCACTAATCCGCTAACAGCACACACCCATGTGACTCCCTCCACCATGTCCCCCTCCCATTTCTGTTTTCCCCGAGTAGTGACGGCTGACAGCATGGAGTCTGACAGCATGCAGGCTCGCCTCAGTTGGGTGTTACCTATCTCTAGGGGTTGCATGAGAGGAGGTCCTCCTCCTCTGTGTTAAACTCTGACTTTGAAGATTTGGCCAAAGGCTCACCGCGGATAAATGGGCACCCAAAAAGTGGTGGGAAGCCATTTTGGCCGCGAAGAAGGGCAGTGGCCATTTTGAGCCTTGTGTTGGCCATTTGCAAGGGCAGTGTGGTGACGGCTATTTTGGGGTTCGGCTGGCTGCATTTTCTATTAAAAGACTCCTCGGGCTGGTAGCACAGTGCGGCCTGAGGCTCTTTATTGGAGGCCCAACAGGACTGGTCCCAGACCCAAGGCTGGAGCCTCCATCAGTCATGAGTGGGGACCAGAGCAGGCAGGCAGGCAAGGCCTTTCCTGCACCCAGGGCCCCAGCTAAGATACTAAGGGCCGGTGCAAACCCTCAGGCCCCTAGGCCCTCAAAGGCAGCCAAAAGGCCAGAAGGATAAGGCATGTTACCAGCCCAAATCATTTGCACCAAAATCCAAACCAAAACAACAATGACTTGGGTCTTGCTCCGATAGGGGGTCGCCTGCCGTTTTCCACCAACGTTGGCTGGAGGTCACAGAGGACAGGTGGGTAAGGAGGACCATCCACAAGGGTTATTCCCTAGAACTGTCCCAAAAGCCACCGGACAGGTTCATCCAAGTCCTCAGGCTACTGTGCAATCTAAAACATCTTCATCCAACACCTCTTAGCCATAGCGGCCATAGAGCTGGTCCCAAGTGACCAAAGGGGAACAGGGGTGTACTCCCACTTCTTCATGGTCCCGAAGAAGTTGGGAGACATGAGGGCAATCCTGGACCTCAAGTGGCTGAACCGCTGGTTATTACACCCATGGTTCAAGATGGAGACCTTGAGATCCATTCTCCAGTCTATACAGAGTGGGGACGTCATAGCATCCCTGGACCTGCAGGAAACATACATGCACATTCCTATCCTCCAAACACATCAGAGGTTCCTCAGGTTCACCTACCAGGGATGCCATTATCAGTTCAGGGCTCTTCCCTTTGGGTTGGCCTCAGCCCCGAGGGTCTTCACCAAAGTATTAGTGGCAGTCCTAGCTCACATCAGGCTGAAGGGGGTATCATCCTATCCCTATCTGGACGATATTATGATCTGGGCCCCCTCACTACACCAAGTGCTAGGGAGCCTAGAGCTGACCATGGAAGTCCTGACATCCCTGGGTTTCATCATCAACTGGGCAAAGATTTGCCTCATCCCATCTCAATCAATCAGCCACCTGGAGGCAATTATAGATTTGGTGGGTTTTCAAGTTTACCTGTCACCAGAGAGGTGGGAGAAGATCAGCGCCTTGATGACGCAGGTTCTGCAGGCGGAGAACACAGACATACTCGACCTGGCCAATCTGCTTGGCATGTATTTCTCCTGTCATGGGATTGTACCATGGTCCAGGCATCTTTCCAAAGCAATACAAATACGGTTGTTACCATTTCAGGACCAGATTGTCCTCAAGAGAAGGGCCTCCCTCGTCTTGGATTATGACTCCAGGGGAGACGCTCCTCCGGGCGTCCCCCATCAGGGTAGAATTGAGGAAGGTGATTCAAATGGATGTGAGCCTGGTGGAGTGGGGGGCTCACATGGACACCACTGCGATGCTGGGTCTCTGGTCACAAGCCAAGGCCCAATGCTGCATAAAATTTCTAGAACTAAAGACTGTGCTGCTAGCCCTGAGGAAACTGGAGCCATCATTGCTGGGGCACAATGTCATGGACAATATTTCCCCAAAAGCCCACCTGAACAGGCAGGGGGGCACCAGATCCAACCAGTTGCAGAGAGTGTCAAGACGGATATTTGCCTGGGCAAAGAGTCGAGTGGCATCGCTGATAGCAGAGTATATTCCAGGGACGAAGAACTCAGCAGTGGACTGGCTGAGCAGAGAATGCCTAGACAGAGCAGAATGGAGGCTTCACCAGGAGGTCTTCAGGGAACTGAATCAGTGGATGGGTCCGATGGTACTGGACCTGTTCGCATGCCATTGGAACATACAGCTCCCGAAGTTTTTCAGCCCGGCCCCCTGCCCGGGCTCAGAAGGGTTGGAGGTGCTTCACAGGACGTGGCCAAAAGGCCTGTTTTTCACCTTCACACCCACCAAACTGATCCACAGGGTGGTGGAGAAGATATGCTTAGACCATACAGAAGTCATCCTCGTTGCCCGCTTCTGGCCCTGCAGGCCCTGATTCATAGACCTCAGGGAGCTATGCCTCTTCCCTCCACTAGCCCTCCCCATCCAGAAAGATCTGCTCAGCCAGGGTCCCATTCTGCATCCACAGCTAAAAAGCCTCCATCTAACAGCCTGGAGGTTGAGCAGCAACGGCTAATCAACTGCGTGTACCCGGCCACCGTGTTTGAGACCCTTATGGCAAGCAGGAGAGGTTCTACCAACAGAATCTACGCTTGCATGTGGTCTGCCCTGGAGAAGTGGTGCAGGGAGCGATCTGTGTACCCAGAGAGGCTGGGGGTTTCCGACCTATTGGGATTTTTGCAGATGGGTCTTGAAAGGGGTTTGGGCACGTCTACTCTGCAGAGACAAGTCTTCGCTATAGCAGCAGTGCTGGGGTACCCCAAAGGGTCTAAACTGTTTAAGCACCCACACGTTAAGAGATTTCTCAAAGTGTAGCCTTACTAAAATCTCCCCCAGTGATACGAGCTCCATCCTGGGACCTCTCCTTAGTACTGCAGGCCTTGGCGAGGCCACCTTTCAAGCCCTTGGTGACATGTTCATTAAAGGAACTCTCCCAGAAGGTGGCCTTCCTCATTGTGATTGTGTCAGCCAGGTGAGTCTCAGAGCTGGCAGCATTGTCCATGTCTCCTCAATTCATTTCAAAACACCAGAACAGGATTGTGATTTGAACAGGCCCTTCTTTCATGCCTAAAATTAACTCGATTTTTCACAGGGAGGCAGAGACCATGTTACCAGATTTTTATCCCAATCCGTCTTCCAGCCAGGAGAGGGAATGGCATTGGCTTGACACCTGCCGAGCATTCCTTTTCTACCTGGATAGGACCTCAGGTCGGAGGTCAGAGACTTTATTTGTATTATTCCAGCATAAGCGTCAGGGTCAAAGAACCTCCCCAGCCACAATTGCAAAATAGGTCAGGGAGGCGACTGTAGCAGCCTATGAGTCACAGGGTATTGTTCCTCCCCAAGGAATTGCCATATACTCTACCAGGGAGGCTGCGACCTCAGCAGCTTTTAGGGCCTGCCCGTCTCTAGAAAAGATCTGTAGGGCAGCCACTTGGAGTTCACCTTATACTTTTGTGTCGCACTATAAGGTGGATGCCTTTGCGGTTAGAGATGTTGAGTTTGGTCAAAATGTACTCCAATGTCACTTCCACAGCCCAGTCAGCCCACCCTGATACAGCTAGGGAAGTGGTGCCCAAGTGACGTCACCGGGCCTATTACGGATCCTGAGGAGAATGGTTAGTTGGTACACTTACCGTGAACGTCCATTCTCTGGGTATCCCTTCTGACACCCACAGGGCAGTGAGGGGTTGTTTTATTAGTTACGTTCCGAATTGGAATATGGGTAATAATATGGGTAATTATATTATTGAATATTTGTTCATTAAGAGTTACTGCTAGTATATGTCTGAGCAGGAAGGGAGCTCCACCCCTGCAAAGATCTGACTTGCCTGACTGGGGGAAGAGCACAAGTGACATCACTGAGCCCATCATGGATCCCCAGAGAATGGAGGTTCACGGTAAGTGTACCAACTAACGGTAAGTGTACCAACTTTCTTCTTTATTTGGTTCTACGTTGGTAGTTTTTTGCGCAAATAGGATCCTGGTGGCTGTTATAATAAGTACATTATTCTCTTCCCATAGTTTTCTAGCAATATACCCAATAAAAACATTTCTGGTCATAATTCTAATTTGACTTTTGTAATCTCTCCTATCCAGTTCCTTATTTTATTCCAATACTCTTTCATTTTTGGATGCGTCCACCACATATGGTAGTATGTACCATATTCCTCTCTGCACTTGAATCTCCAGTTTATTTAACAAGAATTTGAATTTTGGTATTTATCAAATCCATGGATCTGTATGCACATTTTAGAGTTTGCAAGTGATTCATCCAATTTGGCTAGGGCAAGTCAGTCTTTTTGTTCCAGGTAAAACTTAAAGCAGAAGGTGCATTTGTAATTTCATTAATGTAATTGAAATATAAATATAAAAGTATCAATAGAAGTTTCAGAAGTTATAAGTGAACATTTAGAGACTGGAGAACAATTATTAAAATGCATTTGTTTTTATCTTAAATTCCTACCATGATGTGTAGTCTAGATGATACAATAATTAAGCAGATATATGGAGTGACTAGAAAGCTAAACTCAAACACAGCGTATGATAGTTCTAATTAAACTAACGTGGAGTACAGCAATGACCTCAATATCACAACATTCATCCATAGAACAGAAACTTTCAGTAGTTTTATTATTGGATAATAAAGTGGAGATTATGCAAATAGGATAGTTAATACCTTAGAAATAAACTTCAAAGCAATCATGGTAGTTTAGAGAAATAGATGGCTAATTATAGGATAGAGTATAAGCCAAGGGTGAGATTCCAGAACATTTCAAATCATCCTGTTTCATCTATAGAATATTTATAAAATTGATAGGAATTTTTATTTTGCTTCTTTAAGGGAAATATAGATGCTTCTGAAAGTTGCCTGAACTGGCACTGAATCATTTATATCAAACCTGTGCATAATTTCCATAACAGTGTCAAATTATTACTAAGTCTGTATTACTATTACTCTTCTCACCCTTCCTAGTTCCTATCTCTTCTCACTTATGACT
>JANHGC010579081.1:0-12365 GCA_027560395.1 Boaedon fuliginosus | reverse complement strand
GGGCCCCTCTCTAGGGTCACTGACTTCTTAAAAGATCAGCCTGCCAAAAAGAAGGAAAAAAATAACCTTGCCAATTTTCTTTTACGTTTGGAAGCGTCGAAATGGTAAGAGTGCGCTTCGGTTTGCTTTAAACCTTCTTTACAGGACGGGAAACTCCAGCCCCTTCCCACTCCAGCCCCCTCCCACAAAAAGGAGGGTTTCAGTCACACCTTCCAGCACCATTGAATAAAATCGTATTCCACTCCCCACGGGGCAATAGCCAGAACTCCTGTTTTGCACGTTCTTTACGCAGGTAAAGCTCGAGTTACGTCAGGGGGCCTGTCCGTTGCTTTCGCAACTCAAGGAGTGAATCATGAAACTTGAACGGGATCCTTCTCCGCTTTTACCCGCACGGCCACTAATCCAATGTGTGGGCCTGCATCTCAGGGTAAAGGGGGGAGGCTAAACCTCCTGCCCCATAAGAGTTGCTTTAATTACCTTTTTTTTTTTAACATGTCTCTGGTCCAGAGGCCTATACAAAGGGGTTGGGCTTTGGGTGGACGAGAGCGTGCAAAACAGCGCATAGGAGCCCCACAGACTTGCAGATCCACACGAGAAGTAAACCGTAGCTGTTTCCTAAGAGAAGCATTTTTTTCCGAGTACGGACAAATCGGGAGGGAGGAGGAAGTCATCCTCTGTAACCGTTCAGGGATGCAAAATCTTAAATATGTTTTTATTTTCTTTAATGGCATGACAAGCGTGGCCATAATCCCCAGCCTGATTGCTCTCCCTTCCTACCTGTAGATGCTCTGAGGCTGGTTTTTCTGGGGCCTCTTCTTGGCCAGACTACATGGGGGCAAAAGGTTGAGTAGGCTACAGAAACACAAAACCTACAGAAACAGCGCTTGAAACACATCAAAGGAGCAGGAAAAACAATGCTGTAAGAGATGGAGAATCCTTTTCGGGTACCGCCCTGGTTCCAGTCCTTTTGCAAAATGTGACAATAATTTTAAAAACACCCCTCTTTTTAAGTTTTCTAATACAGGTAGTGCTCGACTTACGACTGCAATGGAGCCCCAAAATTTTGGTTGCCAAGGGAACCATTCAGTTAAGTGAATTTTGCCTCGTTTTATGACCTTCCTTGCCACCGTTGTAAAGTGAATCGCTGCAGTAGTTAAGCTACTCACACGGGGGTTAGGTGAATCTGTCTTCCCTGCTGGCTCGTCAGAAGGTCACCCAAGATCACCCATGATCCCCGGACACAGCGGCCGTCACAAACATGAATGAGTTGCCCACCTTCTGAGTTTTGATCCCGTGTCTATGGGGATGGTGCAACGGTCATCTGCCACCTTTCTCAGTGCCGTTGTAACTTTGAGCGGTGAGTAAATGAGTGGAGGACCACCTGTATCCTAAGGGCTTTATGTTTACACCAGAACGCCTGAGTTGGGCTGAAGGGCAGGAAGGCTTTTCTAGGAATAGCCCTCAGGGCAGCTTCAGATTCAGAACCATAATGGTAGGTTATTCCCGTGGCTTCTTAAATACTAATTTGAGGCCTGCACAAACCTCAAGTTTAGAATATTAATCTCGGGGAAACTGCCACACCCGTCAGCGTCCCAGAGTGAATATTCTATTAATTTTTAATCGCAAAGTCGGATAAGCGACCAAATCCATCGCACGAAATCCATTGTAGTAACGGCGGCGATGCCAAATTAAGGGGCCTCTCTTAATATTTTCCATCCTATTTTCTGACATCCGTTGCTCTCTGTCACTTGGAAAAGGAGCAGGGATGCAGAAGCCGGCTTTCATTTTGACCCAAGAAATTAACGTTCCGCTGAACTATAAAGAAATACAATTGTGCAGGATCACTAGAGTTTTGTCAGAGTTGGATTTTACCCCCCAAAAAAATATCTGTAAATGCCCATCACCCTTTCTAAGAAAGTTATTTTCCATGCAAGAAACATCAAGCATATTATGCTCTTATATATACCTGCTGAATGCAAATGTCGCATCCAGTATTTAAAACGCATTCAAGCCAGTTGTATCTGAATAGAATCTGCTCCCTCGCAAAATATCCGCAGCGTCTGGATGTTTAGAAACGATTCGGATCAGTGTAAGCTGCTCTAGATCCTACAGTAAGTTCCTGTTTCGTCCCAAATTAATTTTCTCTGCCTTTTCTAATGGGGAGCTGGGGGATCTGTCCTTTACGACGGTCCTCCCTTCAGCCACTCGTCCTTTAAGGAGACCACTCTACCGGAACTGGAACCGTTGAGGGATCGGGAAGCGAGCCGTCTTATCTCAGAACATCGTAGTAAACGGTGGGTTCTGCCGGGGGGCCACGAAACTGCTCCAGTTTCAGGCCTATTTGGAACAGCAGCGCTTCATCCCACCACTTGGTCATCACCTGTGGAAGAAAAAGAAACCGGCTGAATGTAGGTGGATGAATTAATCAGGAAGAAGATGATTCTTAATCGGGAGCACAGAAGGGAATAGCTCACCTGAAGGCTGATGGGGAGCCCTGAAACTGTATATCCAACGGGGACCACCAGGGCTGGGATGCCCGTCAGGTTGGCCAACTGCATGTACCTGGGAAGAGAAATGGAGACGCTGTGAATAACGGGGAAAACTCCGGAAAAGGCGCCCCGTTCTCTCTGCAGACTGCAAATCCAGGCCCCCGTGAAGGCATCTGGCAAGGCACAAGGAGTATTTCCCTTCTTACCGCGCTAACAGATGGAGACGGCTTTAATAGCCGCTGTGCAGCCAAGAAGGAGCAATCCAAGACTTAAGCGGCCAACAAAGACGTTTAAATGGAAAGAAGGTTAAAGGATAAAGAGGCCAAAATCACCTCCTACTTTCTGCACATCCACCAGAGGGGATCCCCATGGCTGTGGCCTCCTTTTTCCCTTTGCCATGAACCCAAGTGCCTTTAGGAGGTCTTCAGCCTTGGCTCTATGCAACTGTGCCTCCTCTTTCGTTCTGTCTGCTTCCTTTGAACATTTTAGATCCTTCCATCATGACATTCCAGTCATTTCATCCCACTAAGTTTCAGTAATGGCAACTATTATCATACCTGTACTCCTTTCCTTTCCTTTCCCTTCCTTCCTTCCTTTGCATTTGTTATTCTTTCTACCTTTCTTTCAGTTTTTATTGTTGCAATTATAAACGAATAAAATTATTTAAAAAACAACTAAGATATTAACGACTCCTTTTGTCTTTGAAGAGATGGAACCTGGCTTTGGAGATACCATCCACACCCTGTTCTTGATGGGGGGAAACAATCTAAAAAGATGCCCTGGAACTCGTGACCTTTCGTGGCGTTTCCCCCCCCCCCCTTGCAGAGCTGGGCTGGGCGTGGCCTGCGCAGGAGGCATCTACAGCCGCCCGTTTGACACCGCAGGCCCAGAGGCCTGATTCCGCTCCCCTCTTGCTTATTATTTTGCAGATGTCCCTTTAGTTTTTTACTGCACACAGTCGTGTTCTCACTTCATGGTGCGCAGAGTCGTCTCGACATCACTGCATCCGGTCAGGAGGTCTGATTCCTGGATTGCCGGGGCGCAACATGCAGTTCCTTACACAAAACAAAAAAAATTACAAAAATTATAGCCTTTATTTTCCACAGCTGTTACGCATCACCAACTACAGAACTTTTCAATGAAAAAATGAAAACTCTTGCTAATCTATGCAAATACTTCTTTCACAAAAACATTTTGACTCTGTTGCTTTGGAAATTTAAATGTACGGTTTAAAACACACACATCTTTATACATTTATAATTATTTCATAAATAACCGCGTGGCTTTAGCCAATAACTTATTAAATTTATATTCCATCCGGCTCCCAAATGAAGTGAGTTTCCAGCTTTCAAAGGGCAACATACTTTCGTAAACTCAAATCTAAATATCCTGAACAGGTAGCGATGGCTCTTCTGCTTGGACGCACACAATGAACAGGAGGAGCCCTTCACTTATTTGGGCAAGGGGTTCCCGCCAAACTGCTTCTGAGTAGGACTCTGAGTATGTTACACACAATGCCCTTGTCCCTTTCCCTTCTTTCTGTTCCTTTTACACAGACTGCATCCATCAGCCACTCTGCCCCAGTCAAGGGATTCACCTCAAATTTCCCTATGCAAGTTCCTCTAATTTCTCCTCCTCCGCGACAGCAAAATCCCTTCTAGGTTATTTTTCTTAATCTGAGCATTAATATTGGCATCACGATGGACATTAACTTCATAAGCCAACGTTCCTTGTTTTTCACGGAGTCGTTTAGTAAGACCAGTTATGAAAACTCTCCTACTCCTTCCTACAACGCGGAAGTCCTCAGCTGAGAACCAGACTTGGAGGCTTTTTTGGCAAACTGCCTGCCAGCGTCAATCTAAACCCTTGCTAAGCAACCTCACCATGGAAGTCAAGGACTCCCAGGATCACAGCAGCATTAGCTTCCTCCCACTCGCCCCACTTCCATTTTTGGATAGAAAAATAAGGAGGTGAAACAACAGGGCATGAAATCATCCTAACTACGGGGTCTCTTCTGCCTCACTCTTTCCCACTTTATCTGCCAGGATTCTGAAGTTCTTCAGACCCTCGGGGTGCTTTGAAAATGTAAAGCTAAAAAGAGGAAAAAAACCCACCCCCACAAAATGAACCACCACGAGTATTAGAAAGAGAGCACAACGTTGATCCCGATGCAAGCTGAAGTTGGGGATTACCAATCTCTTTCTGACTGTCGTTTTCCACGCAGTCAGCATCAGGTCAAGCCTAACGCAATGAGTAAGGTTGCTCTTCACTTCCAAGTACCTGGGGTGAGGAGACAGTTCACCTTTGAGAATACCTCTTTCAGGGAAGCCATGCTGCGACTCCGCTGACGATTTGCCTGCAAACAGACAAAACTCAAGTTAGCAAAAAGAAATTCGAGATCCATCATTATTACAGTTAGCCCAAGTCAATGCAGCTAAATGTTTACCACCTACAGTAACTATTACTGTCACTCCCAGAACAAAGTGTAACATTGCTGACTATTTTTATAATGCCCAATAGAAATTCTGTAGACATATGAGAGGCATAACAATATTTGATTAAATGAAACAACTGATCGACCACAAAGGAGGAAACTATGCACGGCCAGTTCAGCTACCAGAATACACTGAAATATAAACCATGTCGGAATGAGCATGACTGGGCACGCAATCCATTGTATGTTCGCCGCCTCGAGTTCCCCCGCAAGGGGTGAAGAGAGGCGGTGTATAAATTTAATAAATAAAATAAATAAATAAAAAATAAAGTCTTCGATTTAAAACCTAATATCGAGAGCGGGAGAGGGAGAAGAAAGGTTTTAATTTGAATGAGCAGCTGGAGTCTTTTTCCATTTCTGAGCAAAACAAGCCGCATTGGTTCTGGTAGTAAAACTCCACAAATTTAAGTTTGATTCTAATTTGCTTCTAGAAAACTAACATTTAAACTATCCTTCTCCAAGTAGTATTCTCCCGATGTCTTAAGTGTAAGTCTGAAAACTCCAAGCCAGCCCAAAATGACAGAACTTGGTTAAGCTAACCATAACAATGTGGTAAGAAATGTAGGGGGGTTCAATTGAAAACAGATGCTCCCAATCTTCTTGCTTTGTCAGAAGAAAAGTAAAAGAGAGGAAATGCGTGGAGACATCACACTCCCCTTCGGCGAATATAAAAACTACACTGTCATAAAATTATCTCTCAGATTAATTGTGAATATTACAGAGCTCTCTAGTCAAGGGAAGGGTCAGTGGCTGGAACAGCTGTAAAATTAAAATATAATGCCTAGTTTGTCTTCTATTAGCAAAGGTGCTGAACATCGAGATAGAAGTAATGGCATGCATTTGTCTCATGTGTCTAGCCTTTAAATAAAAGGTAGGGTTGCAAGAGATTGGCTTAATGAAATCCAGTCATAATGCTCGCTTCAAGTTATTTTTAGTAGCATGCCAAATGATTTAACTGCTTTTTGTAGGGACTGTAATCTAGTCAACATCTGACTCTTCTCCCTACTTTTCTTCCCCTCGTGTGCAAGGAGAATATTACTGACCTACAATGGCCTTTCACCCCAGCTCTCCTATTCCTGCAGTTTATTTTTCACCTTAATATAGTCCAGGGCTGTGAACTGAGAAGCGATCGCAAGGTTCAAACGAGTCTCCAGATTCTGCAAAACGAAAGACATGACAGTAAGTCTCCCACAGAGAATGAAAAGCCAAAGAGAAGCAGAGCTACTGTTGAACAGACAAGGAAAGCCGTAAAGCAGCGCAGCGAACAATCCTAAAAATGCACCCAATATTTAGGCAAATATCGGAGGAAAAGCCAAAAATAGAAATATTTGAAAGAAAGAAGTTTAAATAAATAGAAATAAGTGTCTGTTTCTTAGGAAGTATCTCTTAAGACCTCTGAAGCAGAAGACAAAATCACCTGTATAACTAAATATGCCTCCCCCACTTTAACCTTGCTCTTCCCCCGGCACCTTTTGCTCCCTTCCTCTCCATCTTGGCCAACTGGACTTTAGCTGAATTTTAAACTGATGGTCTTTATTCTTTTAATCATGCTTTATACGGAGTGTCTGGAAGCTGCCAAGGGTCGTTTCAGCAAGATGGTGGCCTAGACATTGAATAAGTAAATGTCTAAGGACTATCAGGAGAAAACTGTTTAAAATAGCATGCATTTTGGGAAAAGATTTTCTGAAAAATAAATTCCCTTCTACGTACCCTGATCACTTAGGACGCCCCAAGAATAAGCAAGAGAACAGCAATCCTCCCCCCCCCCACTTTTTTGTAGAAGAAAAGCCCCTGCTGATGCTTCAAATCAATCAACGTCGGCAACAGATTAGTGAGCTCTAGTGGGGTCTGGAGCCTCGATACAGAGGGGAGTCCAAGACTCTGACACTACACTGTGGATTCCAAGAATTACAAGAATTCCTTGAATAAAATCACCCTGAGGTCAAAGGGAACTGCCTGCAGAGGTTTGGAAGTTTCCCAATTTCCCCATCAAATTGCCAGCTACATCTTCAAATCAAGCTGAACAGCAACTGTGAGGTAAACGTGAGGTAAAAGATAAAAGGTTTTCTTTCAGTCATGTCCGATGGCGCTCATCTCCTCCTCGATTGAGGAAGCTAGTATTGTCCGAAGACCATTTTCTGTGGTCATGTGGCCAGCATGGCGATATGCCAGAGGTGCACGGAATGCTCTTATCTTCCCATCGAAGGGGTACCTGTTTATCTGCTCGCATTTTCAGGGCTTGGAACGGCAACCCTGTTGTGTGAAGCTCAGGCCTCAAATTCAGGCTGCCAGCTCTCCAGCTGACAAGTTCCCTGTCTTTAACCACTGAGCCTTCGTGCCCCCAAGCTGACATCAAGATACCTTGCAATGCCGATGTAGGAGTTTCATAGACAGACAGGGACCAGCAACCCAATCACAGGTTCTTGGGAACCCAAAGGGCAGGAAATGCAGAGCCTGGACATGGTTTGTTAAAAATACCAATTGATACAGTGGGTTCCGGCTCCCACTTACCATTTCTTCAAACTGATGGTTGAAGTCAGGCTGCAGGAAATCCCTCATTTCACTGAGAATGCAGATGACGTGAGCCACGCGAGCCTCTTCTAGCTCTGGCAAAGACACCTCAACCACGGAGGCGCCCAAGTCCACCAGGAACTCCACGGCTGAACGTTCGGCGATAGCGGGAAGAAGAAGAAAAATACACTTTAAATAAACCCTGAGAGGCCAGGATTCTAAATTCACATTTAAAAACAATCTTTGTGCTACAATCCACTTTTATGGAGCCATTACACTGTACTCTGATGTCAACAACGATGCAAAAATGTAAAAAAAATCATATAGAGAATTCCATGCAACTCCTGCTTGACCATCTCCAAAACTGTCCAAACGGAAGACATCCAAGCAAAACGCACCACTGAAAAATCATGCTCTGGGTCCCTTAATCCATCCTTGATTAGCTTTCTTCCACGAATATAAAATATATGCATGATACCCCACTGGATGAGGCTAGAAACTCACGGCCTCAGTTTATAGATGCTCAATGAATTTTGAGGTTTGCTAGGTTTGCTAGGAAGAGGTCTGTTTGCTGGAGTTCATAGATGACTGGTACAAGAGGTAAACATATTAATTAGAAGTCTCCAATCTTCCCCCTAAATATGGAAAATCCATGACCCCCACCCCCCACCCCCTTTGCACTCTTTAAATTAAACCCTGGCACTGCAAGGAGAAAAGGCTTATTCATTCCCTTCACCTAATTGTTTGAAGAAAATTACCTCCCAATCAAAGCTGTTTTTGCTCTGCAAAGAAAAGTTGCCAGATTCAGATTTCATCTGGAGGATCAACATTTGCCCTGAGAATGGAGGTTTATTAACCTACCCAAACCTAGCTGCATTTCCCTCCCAAAAAGAGCAGGGAATTCCCATCCCCTCACTTTTGACACAGCATGTATTCTCTTCCTGGACTCCCTGGGCTACTTTCAGTGTGCCATCACCCCATCCTCCTTCCCTCACCTGTATTAATGATCCTTTTTTTTTTTATCACGGTAAATAATGAATAGTGTGAGATCAAAATAGGCACATATTTCTCCTTACGATACATTTTCTCAGGGACATAGTGCAGCTTCTGAAACACGTTCACCCCTCAAACACCCACGCAGGGATTTGGGAATTGCAAGGCCGTTTTGATCTCCAAGGGATACTCGGCAGGCCAGGAGACAACGCTGATCAGTAACAAAAAATAACGGTGGTTTGCATGGTACCTTTTTGACAGACAGCTAAGATTTCGGGATCACATGCCTAGCAGATGAGAGAAAACACCAGGTGGTTAAGGGCCTTCCCTCGTTTTTCCAGAATCCTTGCAAAGACACTCAGCACCTCCCACGTTTTTCCCCTCTTCACACAATTGAGACTTCACAACTCTCTGTTCTATTGCAAAACTGATATAGGTTTGCCCCTCAAATATTATAATTGGTTGACCAGGCGCAAGATGTGAATGCAGAAGAAACAGAAAGACAGAGAAGTACCTTAAAGAAACTCCAATCAATTCCCAGTTTTAAACCGTTCAGATTAGCGCTGAGGTTTTCTGAGAAGGATGGTTCAGGTTGGTGCAGTCCTGCAATCCAAGAAGTGAGAGCAGACCCAGGTGTTTCACACAATTAAATAAAAAAAAACCCTCTCCTTCCTTGCGTTTCGAGTGAGTAAGGAGCAACACGCACCGTATGGATACCGTGAATCTGACCCAGCCATGGTTGCATAAGCAACAGCAGTGTCTGCCACCGAAGTGCAGAGGGGGCCTGGCAGAATTAAAAACAAAAAACAGGTTATTCACTTTGCTAGTGGTCCTGTACTTTCCAATTATTTCTGAATTTACCAGAACTTTAGAGCCCCTGAGATTGTGGGAGGAAGCAGAGGAAGCGTTAAAACATCTGTCGCCTGTTTTGGAAAGTGAAATAAGGGAGTGATCTAGCAGGCAACTTCCTGTGGAGGATATTTCCGATGTGGCACAATGGAAACAGCCAAGTATTGCCAAAAACTAAGAATTTGTCACTTAAATTAAATGACTGGCACAGAAAGGAGCTTCTCCTTTCTCTTCCAAGGACTTATATCTATATACAGCTAGAGACCTCTTACCAAGGCTAACAGTGGAGTAGGAAAGGGGATGGCACCCAAATTCACTGATCCGTCCAAAGATGCCTGCAGAAGAAGACAAGAGCCCAAGGATTAAAATTGCAAAGCGAACGTCAGAAAGACTTTTAGGCAGGGGGCTGAACGAGGCAGCTCAGCGGTTCCTTTTCTGAGCTCCAGCATCCGTCAAGCAAACGAACTCAAAACTTAAATCCAGGCACTGGGTGAGGAGGGTTTCGGGTGCCTGTGTTCAGCAGCAGCCCCACGCCGGTCGAGACAGACGACACGGAGACCCCAGCATCACAAAGTCCCACCCACTTTGTACGCGCGTCAACGCATTTACAACAGAGGGATGGTGCTTGGATCACTGCCCTCTTGCCTGCTTTACTTCTTTCCATTTTTATGCCCTCAATTTTGTATAAGTGGTTCTAATAAATGGATATAATTATTTTCATTTTCAAGACTATGCCCCCCAGAATCCGCTGTCCCTCCCATCTCCATCAGGGGTTACCTTTCAGCCCCACGACGCCGCAGAAGGAAGCCGGGATCCTCACGGAGCCTCCTCCATCGGTCCCCACAGCCAGCGGGCAGAGGCCTGAAGAGGGAGGGGACGCAGGGAAGACTCCACTGAACAAACTGATCTTCTCCCTTGCTTTCCCCACCGCCTGATCTGGAGAAACGCTGCTGCCCTTTGGCTTTCCAACTCCACGCTCAACGTTGTCGCCTCTAACCCTGCCCTTACCTGCAGCCACCGCTGCTGCCGACCCACTGGAGCTGCCACCAGTAAAGTGCTGGGGGTTGTATGGATTTCTAGCTGTACCATGGTATCTGGAGAGGAAATAGACAGGCATTCTGAAGGCCTCCATCATGAAGGAGGAGGGAAGAAAATTCAATGTATATGCTAGAGAGAGCGAGGGGAGGAAAACTGGAGACAGGGGAGTTGGGGGGAAAAGACGGTGAGTAGAGAATTGAAAGCAGAGCCCTGGCAAACTCTCAAGAGGGGGAGGAAGCAGCCAAGTCTACTTTGTCTCGTTCTGATTGCTCCAAAACCACCGTTAATACCCCTCTTTTACTACTATAAAGCTGCTTTTCTCTCCTCTGCCACCCTGCAGTCACACAGAAAAGCTTCTCCAGCCCCACCATGCTCTTTCATTTTTCCTGGAAACAGTATAACTATACCCAGGGGTGCTTTTAAATCTTCCTTCTCTCGCCTCCCACCTCCAGGAAGCTTTCGTGACCCCGTTTTATGGCTCAAGGTGTCAACAGGGCAATCGTTTTCCTCGCTATCCCCTCCCGAGAAAGAGTTTGGAATGGAAATCCACTTCGCGTCTCGCTTCACCTGTTGGGGTTGCATCCAGTGGTCCCAATGCCCAATTCGTGCATGTTGGAGACGCCCAGGATGATGGCGCCCGCCTCCCGCAGCTTCCTCGTCACCGTGGCGTCCTCCGTCTCCGGCTTTGGGCCCAAGTACACCGTCCCACTCCGGTGGTGATAGGGCACCTTGTGAGCATAGCAAAAAGTATCCATTCTGTGGTCGGAGTCTTTATAAATACAGCCCTGTACTATATAGATCGTTTATTCCTGCCTCAGGGGAATACATAAACCACACAGGACACAACTTCACAAGAAAAACGCATCCTTTTGAGATCAAACCCAGGTCTTCTCTTTGGGGGAGAAGTTCCTCTCAGACCCAGATGACGCCCCCTCCATCTCAAAGGCCCCCTGCAATCCCATCTAGACTAAAAAAACCTCCTTCTCTCTCCTAGCTCAGCCCGAGGGCCACCCTTGCAAGGGGGTTGCAACCCAGTGCAACTCAAACCTTCCACCTGCTTGTCTGCTGGCGATCTCACCGTTTCCCCTTCTTCCCAATTAATTTATTCTGCCCTCACGAAAGGTCCAATCTGCCTCATGGGCCTCACCCCAGATGCGCACGTGAGGATGCACGCACGGAACCTCCCCAGTCTGGTCAGCTAACAAGGTTTCTAGCATTTCTTGCCTTGCATCCCAACCATTTCTGTAAAAAAAAAACCCTTTGCTTTTCCATCGTTCAAAACCCATCGAAGCATTGAGCATTGCAGCAAACGGGGTCCTTCCCCTCCGTTTTGCCAAATTCCACAACACAGCAAACTCCTTGTAATGAGCAGGGTATTACTTCGACGGTATCTGAGGTATAATAACTGTGTGTAACCAAGATAACTAGCAACCACTGATAGCTTAACCTCCATGAATTCTTCCTATCTTTTAAAAAAACTCTCTTCAAGTTGGTGATCCTCGTTGCAACGTTTGTGATAGCCGATTTCACAACAGGCCTCGGAGCTCACACAAGGCTTCTACAAACCTGCTGTCGTTAATTTTTACTATGGCGGAAATGAACATTATGCAGATGAAGCAAATGCCTGCTAGCCATATATATATAATTAAATAAAATGCAGGGGTTTCGTCCTAGCCCTTCTCATCACTATCCTCTTTTTGAAATATACAGCCCTTAAGCCAAAATGATTTGTGAACCAGGGATTTAAGTACGATGTGCTGCTGTATGAAGAACTTTTCACTCAGCGTCTCTGTTCAGCTTCTGTTGTGTTCCACGCTTGTAACCCACAGATTGCGATTAAAGACACAGACTTCTTCCAGGCCGATAAAGTGCAAGAAACAGTTTACTAAATTTCTCTGGCAACTTTCCTCACTACTCCGGGCAGAATGCCAAATGTCCCGATAACATACATAATTAGTCCATGGCCGAAGACACACAGATACAAGCATACA
>JANHGC010579010.1:0-12377 GCA_027560395.1 Boaedon fuliginosus | reverse complement strand
GACACAACAGCTGCGTGGTGGCTATCTGCGGCTATCCACCGTGCAGCTGTTGGGTCAGAGTGCTTGCAGAACACCATGAAGATTTGTAAGTCAATCACACACAGTGCGCGTTTGACTGGCATTCGCCAAGCACACCCACAAAGCGCGTAACCAGCGAACTGGGAGGAACCCACCGCTGAGTCCATCCATCTTGCTGCTGATCATCCTCTTCTTCTCTTTCCATCCACCTTTCCTCCTCCACCAGAGCCTTCTGTAGAGACCTACAGTAGGTGCTTGCAGAACGTATCTGAAGTAGGATAACCTGTACTTGATCGTTAGTGCTTCAAGAGAGTTGATTTGTTTGACAATCCATTAAGTTTGTTTTCGGTCTTCTCAGGAATCTTCTCCAATACCATAGGTCTAAACTTTCTTCTTCAAGGCATGACGTTTGTTCCCATAGGCCATCATTAGAGATGATAACAACCAGCCTGATGAATGTCTTGGAACTGGGTCCACTTAGGGTTCACTAACCCTTTTTAAGCACTTAAGGGAACCCATACTATTAGGTGCTCTATATCTACCCTCTTTTGAAGGGACATACCTGTCTTTGATTGGTCATCACAACAATGGCTTTAAGATCAGCTTCAGACATCCATCTCATCTCAAGCTCTCTAGTTCAATTACTTTACAGAAATCAGTTCTGGAGAAGAGACCCTCAAGGTCTGAGGTCAGCTGTTGTCCCTGACCACCTTTGGAGTGATCAGACAACATTACTTGCTCATCTCAAACCTCATCCACTCTTTCCAGATCAGGGGTCTCCAAAACGTGGCAACTTGAACACTTGTGACTTCAACTCAACACAGCTGGCAGGGATTCTGGAAGTTGAAGTCCACAAGTTGCAGGTCCATTTCAAATCATCGGTTAATCTGTGAGAGGATGATCTAATTCTGTGAATTTACTCTCCCATTTCATACATCTGGGGTGGCTCCCCCCTCTCTTTATCCCTAGGCAGCCTTCATATCTTTTAAATAGAACCTGGACTGGGAGGCTCTTCTCACGGTTACTCATGCCCTCGTCACCTCGTTTTTAGACTACTGTAATGCGCTCTACATGGGACTGCCCATGAAGAGCACCCGGAGACTTCAACTGGTACAGAATGCGGCCGCGCGAGTGGTAAAGGGTGTACCTCAGTGAGGTCCACTGTTGCGGGTCCTGTCAGCTAAACAATGCCGGCTGGCGGGTCCCCGTGCTAAGGCCTTCTCTGTGGTGGCGCCAACCCTCTGGAACCAACTCCCAGTAGAGATCAGGACCAGCCCTAACTTATTGGCCTTCCGTAAAGCCATTAAGATCTGGCTTTGGCAGAAGGCCTGGAATTAATGTACCCTCCCCATTGGTTGTGTGATTGTGTTTAGTAATGTTTTAAATTCTATATTATTGTATTTTTTATTGTTTTTTATTGTTGTAAGCTGCCTCGAGTTACCCTTGACTGAGAAAATGAGGCGGGATATAAATCTAAACAAACAAACAAACAAACAAATAAATAAATACTCATGAGTGGGAGGGCCCATTTGGTGGTGGCACCAGCTAAAGAGTGTGCTTCCTAGAGAGAATCAATTTGTGACCATTTGTGCCTAATGAAAAGGTTTTTTTATTAATTAGCCATACACTGTGGACCTGATGGGAATCAAGTCCAAGAGATGTGAATTACATAAGGATAGGAAAGAAAAGAGGAGAGAGATAACTAGATCATAATATGGTTCAAACAGGGTAGTAAGACAGTTGTGATCTCTTCAAGGTCAAGAATGGAGAAAGCTGTAAAGGCGACGGAAGGGCAGCTTGATTTCCTTCATGCTCCCAAAGCAGGTGTCAGGATCTGTGGTGGTCACTTTAAACGGCCCATGATGTAATGGGCTGTGCTGAATAAAGGGCGACCGGGAACTGCGCAGACTGGACACCGTTCTAGTTTTCACATTAGCTACCTGCACATTGCATTGAATAAAAGCTGATTGGACTCATCGTTCTGCCTGTTTTATTACCTGCATGGGCTGAGAGTCTGACAGAAGAACGGTGTCTTGTTTTACTTCTTCTTGCCTTGCCAGCCACCGGGTGAGTGGCAGAGGGGTGTGGCATCACTTCCATGTGTGACAGACATGCTTCGATTCGGAGTTTGTGGGCATGGAGGAGGAGAGCCAGGAGAGTCAGGAGGCTCATGGTATACCTGCCATGACCGGGATGGACGAAGACGCCCGCATGGTCTCTTTTTGTGCCTGGCTGAAGATGCAGTCGTGTTTGAAGGGCCAGGGCCAGGAGGAAAGAGTAAAGGAGAAAGAAGGGGAAGCTGTGGGAGGCAAGGCGGAGCTGGAAGGCGGAGCAGTAGGCGGCCTCCCATTGGTGCATGATGAGCACGGGGATGGGGATAGAGTGGTGCAGTGGAAGAGGCTTGGGTGTGCCCGCGAGACTCCATTCTGGCCTGTGGGGCAAAGTACCGGATTCTTGGAGGTTAGACCTGACTATTGGAGGGAGAGGCAGTGGAAGCCGGGAGTGGGGGACAACAGCCACAGTGTGGACCTTGGTGACTCCACCCTGGTGATTTTAAAGGAGAAATACGGGCGGAGTGGATATGTTCAACGGCCCAGAGGCCTGTCTTTTGATGACAAAGGGTATAAAGACACATTTGCTAAACACCCCTCCACCAAAGCCAGTACAGGAAGGCCCACATTCGTGGTGGGGGAGAGGTCACAATGGGGTTCCACGTGTGGGGAGGGCATGCTGCCCAGACCGGATATGTCTCAATCACCAGTAGCAGCCTATGGATACCACACACCCTCGCATCAAAGCAACGTTTGACAGGAGGCCTGAAAGAGTATGGATGTCTATGAAGACCAATACGCATCCCAATGGGATATGGTGGTGGCAGTGACCGCTACTCTGGAGGGGGATGCTGCCGACTGGGTGGCTGGGTTACACAGGCGGCATGCACATGAGCTCTCTGTGCTCGGCCTATTCCTAGATGCTTTACATGCAAGATTTGAAGATCCGATCTGGCCCCAACAGAACGCCGCAGCCCTACTGGCTCTCAGACAACGAGGCCGGCCTGTGCAAGACTATATCTGGGAGTTCAGAGCCCTGGTGAGTAACCTGTCATCCTGGCCCAAGGCGTTACTTACCTATCATTTTGGAAACGGCCTGGATAAGGAGCTGCAGCAAGCCTGTGTCTATAGGGGCATAGACCAGGGTCTGGATGGATGGTTTAGCATGGTCACAGACATTGAGGCTGCTCTACATCAGTTCTGGGGTGCTGGCTGGAGCAGCAACACCAGACGACCTGATTGGGGCAGACCATCGAGGGGTGGAGCCTCATGTGGGGGCGGCACCTCCGCTAGACCGCCCCTGAGATGCTACCGATGTGACAAAATAGGGCATAGGGCCCTGGACTGTCCACAGATGGGGAAACCACCAAGTGCACCACCAAGCACTTCCACCCCGAAGAGTACAGCAAGTCGGGGGTGATTGGGGTCAAAATGAGTGTCTCAGGTGAAGGACCAGGATGAACCGACGGTGACTTCCCATCCATCTGTGGTCACTGAAGAGCCACCTGATGAGGAGGAGAGTGGTGGAGAAGATGATCCAATGGTGAGCTCCCCTGTTATACCTTTTACCCTTCGCATTAAGGTAGCAAAACCAGGGTCTCAAGATGTGGCAGTGTCGGCTTTGATTGATACCAGATGCACTCAATGTCTTATGAGTGAGGATTTGGTTCAGTCCCTCGGGTTGAATGTATCAAAATTGAAGGTCCCAATTACTTTTGAACAAATGGATGGCACTATATTGGGAGGTCAGCCAGCCATGATGGTGACTGAACCCTTTGGGGTGAAGAGAGGCGGGGTATAAATCTAATAAATAAATAAAAGTGAAGCTAATGATAGCTACCCATGTAGAACAACTTAGATTCATAGTGGGTCCAAGACTTTCCGCTAGTGTTGGGACTTGTTTGGCTAGACCGGTGGCGCCCCATGATATAGTGAGAGGGAGGTTACCATAAACTCCATTTTACCCCACCATGTCCCCAGGACAACAGAACAACTTTACTGGCAGCTCAAGACAGTGGGATCCCGTTTGAATACCAGGACATGGCCGAGGTTTTCAGTGAGACTGTAGGCGATGTGTTGCCACCGCACCACAGTACAGACTGTGCAATCGAATTGGTTCCTGGGGCGGTTCTACCGAAGCCATGGATGTATGCTATGACACCCAAAGAGCTAGAGGAAATGCGGAGCTATATTAACAAAAACCTAGCTCATGGTTTTATTGTCCCCAGTCGGTCCCACATTGCAGCGCCTGTCCTCTTCAGGGAGAAGAAAGATGGAGGCTTGAGGCTCTGTGTGGACTTCTGTAGCTTAAACACCATTTGTTTAGAGCCCCTGTATCCACTCCCACTAATTAAGGATTTGCTGGCCTCCCTATCTATCGGACGTGTGTTTACAAAGTTGGGCCTTAGGGAGGCATATTACCAAGTCCGAATTAGAGACGGAAAATGTCTTTTAACTGCCTGTTAGAGAGTTTCCAATTCCAATTCCAAGTGATGCCTTTCGGACTGAAGGGGGCCCCAGCTGTCTTTATGCAGCTAATTAATTCTGTGTTGCATGACTTATTATACCGGGGGGTGCTTGTGTATCTAGATGACATTTTAATCTATACCCCGAATATGGAAACACATGTGGAACCTGTCCGGGAGGTACTGCAACAGTTATAGAAGAAGAAGCTATATGTGAAATTGAGTAAATGTTCCTTCCATCAAGAACTCTGGATTATCTGGGGTATAGGATCTCCCCACAGGGTATCGAGATGGACCCTGCGAAAATAGAGACTGTGTTGAATTGGTAGCCACCCCGAACCAGAAAGCAACTGCAGGCTTTCTTATGCTTTGCCAATTTCTACCGGCAGTTTATAGCGGGGTTTGCTCAGATAGCTTTGCCATTGATGAATTTGCTACACACCAAACATCTCATGAGTCTCCCTAAACCAGGGCATAATCTAGATTGGACATTGGAGTGTACCAGGGCCTTTGAGTGCCTAAAGGAACATTTCACTAGGGAGCCTGTGTTACATCATCCGAAACCGGATCACATGTTTCTGGTGCAAGTAGATGCCAGTGAGGTAGCGATAGGGGACGTGTTAATGCAAAAGGATGATGGGGGAAGACTGAGGCCCTGTGCTTATACGTCTAGGAAATTGACTCAGACAGAAAGAAAATGGGCCATATGGGAAAAGGAGGCCTTTGCAGTCCATTGGGCCTTGAGTATGTGGCACTATTACCTAGAGGGGTGTGAAATACTGTTTGAAGTGTGGACGGACCATCGTAACTTGTTAGCCCTACAAAAGGTCCAAAAACTATCTCCCAAACAAGTGCAGTGGGCCCAATTCTTCCAATGATTCCGGTTTTCTTTAAAATTTATTCCAGGGGGCCAGAACTTTCTGGCAGACACATTATCCAGGCAACTGCAATTTCACTCGAACCAGCCTGAGACTATTCAACCAATCCTCCCACTGGAGGGCACATCCAAACACCCACAGGGGGGGCTGCGAGGGGCTGAGGTTCAATGTGGTTTACAAATGATAATAAGGGATGAGTTAAAAATGGACAGGTGATGGCTGGCAAATAAGTCCTCATTGACTGAAAAAGGTAATATAGCCTGGTGGGGAGATAGAATATATGTTCCAGAGAAGTGCCGTTCTCAAATATTGCATTAATGTCATGACGCCAGAACAGCTGGGCATTTTGGATATTTAAAAACATTACATCTTATTAGGCGAAGTTTCTGGTGGCCAATGGTACAGAAAGAATATTGTAGACAATGTAGTGTATGTGCTCAAACAAAACACAAGAGTGGGAAGAAATATGGCTTGATACAAACCGTAGCAAATCCCCAAGCCCCATGGGAGGAGATAGGAACTGACTTCATAGTCGACCTACCATAGAGTAAGGGTTGTACAGTGATATTAACGGTGGTCGACCTCTTCTCACCACAGGCACATTTTATTCCCTGTTGAAAACTGCCATTGGCTAGGAGATTTGCATACATATTTCTACACAACATCTATAGATTACACGGGGTTCCTCATCAGATCATATCTGATTCACCTCCACATTTTGGAGAGACTTCCTCCACCTCATAGGCTGTGAGCGTAGTCTCAATTCAGGTTACCATCCCTGTACAAACGGAGCAGGTGAAAGAGTAAACGCTACAATAAAAAGATACCTCAGGAGGTATACTAGGAAACAAGGTAGCGATTGGGTAGTTCTACCCTTCGCTGAAATAGCACATAACAATGCCCATCACACTAGCATTGGTCATACCCCATTTAGAGTGGTCTATGGCCAGGAAATCAGGACAATATCAGAATGGACTAAGACTGATCCAGGACCTGTCACTCCTAAAGAGTGGGTAGATAGACTACCAGAGATATGGAAAAACGTTCGCAAAGCAGGACAGGAAGCCATGGAAAAATACAAACAATGGGCTGACAAGAAGCGAAGCCCACACCCACCTTTACAGGTGAGATCACAAGTATATTTGTCCACAAAATATCTCCGGGTATGTAGGAAACTAGGACCAAAATACATAGGCCCCTTTACAGTGACCCATGTAATAAATCCGGTCACAGTACGATTGAAACTACCCCCCTCATTAGGATGGGTACACCCTTCCTTTCATGTTAGTTTATTGAAACATGTGGTGATTAGATCATCACCTGTGAACAGAGACATGACTGATAATCACTATGAGATAGATGGGATAATGGACTGTAAGAAACAGGGTCAGGTCATGAAATATTTAGTACACTGGAAGGGTTAGGAAATGGGTTGAGGAAAAAGATATAAACGCTCCACGACTCCGCAAGCACTTTCACAAAACCTGTAATAGCGAGAATCCATAGAAATGAGCATCTTATACCTGTTTCTTGTTCCACAGGTAGTCACCTGGTGAGGGGGAGCCAACAGACCAAGTAACAACAATCCAAACCCCGAGGCCTGAGTATTCCTCAAAGTACAGATTCATTAGGCATGGCATATTGGCACATCTGGTGAAAACCTGACTCTGAAAATCCGGTGTTTTTCTCCACCCAAATCAAAAGTAAAAGTTATTTCCACATGGTCCAATCCAGTCACAGTCAAAACTTCCAATGACTCCAGTCCATGCCTTCCCAGCACCTGGTGAGAGTGTACTTGATTCCCAGGAGAAAGAATTTTATTTTGGCAGCAAGTTCCCAGCTATCTCTATTCCCCCCTCCCAAGTTCCCACAGCTCCAACCAGCCCTGCTGTGGGAGCCTTGCAGATGCTCCAAAATGGCTTCAGGATTGACAGGCGGATTTCCCTCATGCTTCCAATGCACACTTGGCACACTTAGGAGGAAAAGTTACACACTTTCCATGGCACCTGTCAGTTTTACAACACCTTATAAGAAGAATTTCATTGCTCAGGATTATATTTCTGCTGCAGGGATTACTGTGCGGAGTTGAACCACAGTTAGCATAGACTATAATGCAGGATATAATTTTTTGTGCACAGTGACAATGACAGAGGCACATACACAGAGATATAGGTAGAGACAGAGACAACTAAGATGATTGAGGGCCTGGAGACAAAGACATATGAAGAACAGTTTCAGGGATTGGGTATGGGCACGCTAGAAAAAAGAAAGACTAGGAGTGACATGATAGCAGTATTCCAATATTTGAGGGGCTGCCACAAAAAAGAGGCGGTCAACTTTTTTCCAAAGCACCAGAGAGCAGGACAAGAAACATTAGTTGAAAACTAATCAAGGAAAGAAACAAAATGGAATCAAGGAGAAGCTTCCTAACAGTGAAGACAATTAACCAGCGGAACAGCTTGCCTTCAGAAATTGTGGATGCTTCATCACTGGAGGTTTTTAAGAAGAGACTGGACAGTCACAAAATGGTATAGGGGCTCCCGCTTGAGTAAGAGGGCTGGACTAGAAGACCTCCGAGGTCCCTTCCAGCTCTATTCTGATTGATTGGCATGTTGTCCGGGCCAAGGAAGACCTATGGAAGCAGAGAAGCACTCATGCACCCACAAGCCCATCTTCTCTTCCGGTCTCCACCTGGTCCAGACTTTCAGCTAGTTAGTTATGGGAAGCTAGTTTTTTGTAAATCCAGGTGTCCATACCCAGCTTCTCTGGATGCTTCCACCCCTCTCTGTCTCCCTGGCTTACTGGAGACTTCCTGTCCTGGTATAAGTGCAATATAAAAAGGATTTTCTTTGGCACAAACCATCTTCTGTTTTGCATAATTCCAGCAAATGCCAACATTACAACATTTCACAATGTTCTTCCTAGAGGAACATTGCTTGAGGAAAGTCCTCTCTGGATATATTCACACGTCATCTCAAAGGAGCTTGAAACTCCACCCAGGCCCACTATTTAACACGTGCTCATTTTACTGAATAAAGTGGAATTGCACACATGCTCTAGACACATCTCCTTTTATCCAGGGAAGAAGTCAGACATTTGAAATCCAAAATGAACAGGATTCTTCTCTTTGGGCTCTCTTCTCTACTTTTCATCAACACAGGTAAGTAAATAGCAATATTTGATATTTAGGAAGGTTTGGCGTGGTGGGGTTTGAAAATCCCCATTTAGCCCCCTTTCTTTTGTGATTTGGATACTATTGTAGCTTAGATGTCACATGAATTAAAGCAATAGTGAACAGGTTGTTCTTTTTGCCCCTTAATTGTTTCATTATGTACCAAAAAGGTGATAGTTCAGATTCATGAAATCAAAGCATCAATAACTTAGGGTGAAACTTAAACATTAAAAAAAAAATCAAGGGAAGCTTTGCAAAATAAGGGAGTTAAACATGGAGCAATATTCTATGAATATTTGAATAAAAAAATTAGAGATTTGACTTATGATAAACTATATATGATGGGTGATCTAAAAGAGACTACCAGAGTGGTAGAACAAAATTGAAACTCAGGAAAACCCTACCACAAACATTTTTTCAATATGGTGGAAGAATTAAGAATGAAGGGTGTATGGAGGGAATTGAATCCAGAAAAAGAACAATATTCTTTCTTCTAAAAAGTATATAAGTCATGGTCAAGAATTGACATGATCAGGGCATCCCAAGAGCTGATAGAAAATATACATCAGGCTGAAGTAGATATAAATGTGGGGGCATACCATAACCCCATGAGGTTAAAGGGGAAAGGACAGGAAAGGGTTAGGAATTGGACAGTAAGGCAATACATGTTAGAGGATAAAGAATTTGTGCATAAAATAAATAATGATTTGAAATTTTTAAAAAAATGATGAGGAAACATCACTGCAAAATGTCTGGGAAGTGGCCAAAGCATTTTTTAGAGGTTTAGTAATTTCATATAGTGCAAAAGTAAAGAAAGAAAAACAAGAAAAAAAAGAAGTGTTGGAGGAAAATATTAAGGTACTGAAGCTAGAACTACAAGGAAATCAGTGTAAAGCCAGCTGTGAAAGGAAGTTAGAATTAGTTAGGTACCAATTGAAAATTTTAGCTAAGCAAGTGCTAGCAGAAAAATTAAGTTTGTTAAACAAAACTACTTTGAAAATGCAAGTAAAACAGGGAAGTGGTTGGCATACAAATTAAAAAAGAAAAAAGAAAAAAATTACAAGATGATAAGGGTATACTCCATCACAGAATGGAGGAGAAAAAAGAAATAGCTCAAAATTTTAACTGCTGTAAGCCGCCTCGAGTTCCCCTTGACTGGGGAAGAGAGGCGGGGTATAAATCCAATAAAATAAATTAAAAGTACTATGAGAATTTATATAGGAGTGAAGAAAGATCAGAGGACCAAATTAAGCATTATATGGAAATAGCAAATCTTCCAAAAATACCAAGGGACATTAGGATAAGACTAAATGAGAAAATAATGAGAGGGGAAATGAAAGAGGCAATAAAAAAGCAGAAAAAGAATAAAAGCCCTGGCCCAGATGGAATCCCTGCTGAAGTATATCAAACACTGCAGGAGGCCTTCAGTCCAGTATTACCTGAAGTTTATAATGAAGCCCTACTAGAAGCTAGAATACCTCACTCATGGACAGAAGCAACCATCACCTTGATCCATAAAAAAGATACCAACTCTGATCAAATTTAAAATTACAGACCAATCTCCCTACTAAACATAGATTGTAAAATATATGTGGCAATTCTGCCAGAAAAAGAATTTCTGAACAAATTTATACATCCAGACCAAAATGGATTCCTCCTAAAAAGGCAAATTAGACATAACATATGAATAGTCTTGACATACTTGAATATTATGAACAAAATCTGAGAAAACAAATGACAATGATTTTTGTAGATGCTCAAAAAGCCTTTGATAATCTTGATTGGAATTTTATGATAACACAGTTAAAATACATGGAATTTGGAGATCAATTTGCAAATATGATAAAAGCATTATATACAAAACAAAAGGCCAAAATTATAATCCATGGGGATATGACACAATATTTTAATATTACAAAAGGTACGAGGCAAGGATGCCCATTAACACCATTATTATTTATATTGTCGCATGAAGTTTTCGCTAGGAAAGTGAGATAGGATGGTGAGGTAAGGGGCATGACAATTAAAAAGGAGCACTATAAGTTATACACATTTGCGGATGATCTAGTATTTATATTAGAAAAACCCCAGGAATCAGGACCCAAATTAATTAATATGATAGAGGAATATGGGATAGTAGCCAGGCTGAAGATAAATAAGGAAAAAACAAAGTTTAAAATGTTACATAAACCATAAAGATTTGGAGAGATTGCTGCAATTATGAATTTTTTAAAAAAGTAAGATATTTAGGGATTTTATTATTTATTTATTTATTTGTTTGTTTGTTTGTTTGTTTATTACACTTTTGTGCTGCCCAACTTCCAAAAGACTCTGGGTGGCTTACAACATAGATAGCAATATCACTCAGATTTTATATACTGTTTATCAGAGCTTTACAACACTCCCCAAGCAGTTACAGAGTCAGCATATTGTCCCCAAACAATCTGGGTCCTCATTTTACCAACCTTTAGAAGGATGGAAAGCTGAGTCAACCTTGAGCTTGGTGAGATTCGATCTGACAACCATCTGAACAAGTCAGCAGAGATAGGCTGCAGTGCTGCATTTAACCACTGCACCACTGAGGGTCCAATTCAGCTGTTGGCAAAATGTACAATGCTAAAAAAGGATAATTATGATAGACAAAAAGATCAAATTAAATTAGAGCTGGATAGGTGGGGAACTTTAAATTTGTCACTATTTGGAAGAATCACCTCAATTAAAATGAACATACTTCCAAAAATGTTATTTTTATTTCTGGCAATCTCGATAAAAGTAGGAAATGCATACTTTAAAGAATTAAACCAAATGATAGCAAAATTTATTTGGCAAGGAAAAAAGCCTAGAATTAAACTAAAGGTCTTACAGAATGATAAAAGAAGAGGTGGATTCGGTCTACTGGACTGAGAAACCTACCATCAAAAGCAACAGTTGCCTGGGTGAAGAAATGGGTCACCTTACAGAACAAAAGACTCCTCACTCTAAAAGGATTTGATCTCCAGATAGGTTGGCACATTTACACGTGGTATGTTAAGAATATAACTCACAAACACTTCCAAAATTATTATAGAATCAGGTTATCTATGAGACTGCCTTCTACCATCATTTGCCTCCCAGCCCTCTGTTAGGGCCCACAAGGTTGGCGTTCTCTGGATACCATCAGCCAAACAGTGTCGGCTGTCAGTTTCTCGGATGAGGGCCTTCTCTGTGGGTGCCCCGGCTCTCTGGAATGAGCTCCCTTTATTGACCTTCTGCTGAGCTCTTAAGACATGGCTCGCTCTTTCAGCGGGCTGAGTTAGGCCCTGCCTGAAGATCATTTAAATAAGTTTTAATTTTTAAAAAACTATTTTTAACTTTATTAATTAATGAATTTTAATATACAATTAAATGTTTTTATATTGTTTTATTGTGATGTGAGCCGCCTGCAGTCCCTCAGGAATTGGGCAGCCAAGAAATTTTATAAATTATTATAATTATAAATGATAATAATAATAATAATAATAATAATAATAACAACAACAACAACAACAACAACAACAACCACCCCCTTTGGAAATGGGTGGTCTCCAGACCTTCCACCCACCTTATCACCATCTGACAACAACATCCTCTATCCCACATCCTTTAGAAGGACTCAAATTTTGGAACAAAATTCCAAATCCAGTGTAAACATGGCGCTGACTGTTCCACAAACCGTACTAAGACTGTGCCAAAAGAAAACAATGTTAGTAGTAATATGTACCTTGGATGCAATCTCAAAACCACAGGGGCACTACTTCAACCCCATTGGCATTGA
>JANHGC010578748.1:0-12407 GCA_027560395.1 Boaedon fuliginosus | reverse complement strand
CATCACAACAATTGATGGCATAAAAAACCAGCTGCAGCCCACCAGAATGGGCCTGTTTGGGGAAAGACCCCATTGCGCTCTGGCCCCTCCCACCCCCATCATTGGACTCCACTACCCATCAGCTGGGACAGTGGCCAGAGGCTCCTGTTCCGGGGGGGGGATGTCGATTTAGGGGAGGGGGCGCTGGGAAGCGCTGGTCCGCTCTTCTGCACTGCCCTAAACTGATTTGCCACGATCCGGTTATTGTCGTTTTATTAGATATAACTCGTGTTCTTACTATGACATTACTACTGTTATTACTAGGACTACTCCCGTAGTACTGGCCTCGCGTCCCCGCCGGGGCAACCACGAAACAGACCCCGCTCGCCTCGCGAAGTGAATTACCGTAAACCAGCCGCGGCAAAAGCGCTGCGCCTTCGATTTCTGGGAAATCGAATTATTCACCACTTCAGCTGAACGCCTGGCGAGGAGGGGATGGGCTTTGTAGTCCCAAGCCCCCGCCCCATCCCTACCCCCACCCACCCCAGGACGGCGAGCTGCGCAAGGCTGAGCTGGACCCCCAATTCAGGGAAGGCGGGGCGGGCTGGGGATGATGGGAGCCGCGCGCTCTCTCGCTCTCTCTCCCCCCCGGGACTCCCCGCCCTCGCCTGCAGGCGCGCCCCTCCCCTCCCCTCACCTGCGGCCAGCACCACCCCGGCCAGGTGGGCCAGCAGCTGGGGCTGCCACGGGACCCCCATCGCCCGGGCCCGAGCTCCTGCCGGCTGGCTCCCTCGCTCTGGGCTGCCGGGGCGGGCTCAGACGGGAAAACTCCGGAGTTGGGGCCGCCCTGGCCCGCCCCGGCCGAGGTGGGGCTTCGCTGCACGGGGCGGCTGCCCCGGGAAGGGCTGTGGGGCCTCTGAGGGCGTGCAGAGCGCCGCCCCCGCCCCACGGCAAGCCTGCGCTTGGGCTGCGGGGCCCGCCCGGCGGGAAAGCCCCTTCCCCGGCAGCAGCGGGGCCGGAGACCCCTCCCAGGCCGGGTGTGCCAGGAACCGAGACCGAAGAGCCGGGGGGCCTGCCACCCCCCCCCCACACCTTTCTTAATAGTAATTTTGTTAAAAATGGCCATTCGAAAGATACAAACGAATACACACTAGTGCAAGAGGAAAGAGTCGAAAGAAAAACAGAAAGCGTAGAAAAGGGGGAAAAAAACCCATCAGAATATACCGGTAGTAAAGAGAATTTATTTCATTTCGCCCGTGGCAAATAGATGGACTTCTAGTGGATCCAGTGTTAATGTCCAGTCGGCCCAGCCATCCAAGGACGGGGAGTTTGGGGGGGTCTATGTTGGGAAAAAACCCCAGACATTGGTGTAACCTCTTGATGGACATTCGGACGCAATGGGATGGATATTTTGTGAAGGAGCACCACAGTCACACAACTAAGTAAAGAGAAACAAATATATAATAAAACATTCTCCTTCATTGCAAATATAAAGGATTTAGTAGTTTGTCGGTTTCTGTTAAAATACAGCAAATGGCCTCTTCTTCCAATATCCCATCTGTTTGTGATATATAAATAAATCTTTAAAGCCCCTCTTTCAGTCCTGATCAGCTATAGTCCACTAGGAATCAGAGATAACCTGTTTTAACCTTCTTTTTTTTACTTTTACTTTTAACAGTTTTGATCTTGAATCCTTTCAAATAATGCCCTGGAACTTAATTTCTTTTTCTTCCTCCCTTCTCACAAAATTCTTCAAAGCTTTAACGTCTCTTTTGTAACTCCAATTAGAAAAATTATCCAGACAACACTTTTATTTGTGCATTGTTTTTAATTATCAAGACTTCAAGCTGGATTCACTTGCATGTCCGGTATTGCATCTGTTGCCCGTCATTTTAAATTTACTTTTACGTAAATCTTAGTCTTGTCTGGTGAATTTTGTTCCTCTTCTGTAACATCTTTTAAGCACAGTCTATAGAGGCAGAAACTCTAAAGATTAATTTTTGGGACTGTTGTTTAAACATAACCTTCAACAGATCCAATGTTAAGGTATTTTGCTCCACTCTAAATTTGTCTGTCAAAGTTAAGTATTCTTCTCCTTTAATTGCAATGTGTAATTCTTTCTCTTTCTCTCTAAGAGTCCAACTTTCAAAGTCCCATCCTCCCATAATAATAATAATAATAATAATAATAATAATAATAATAATAATAATAATAATAATTCAAAACCATGACCCCCCCCTCATGGAGGATGCTTATAATTAATTCCAGAGTCTTATTTCAAATCCCTCTGGTCTGTCTGTAACTTTCCAAAAATGAAAGCTCTAATCACTCTTTGGCTATTTATTTCAAAAGGAAACAACTTTCAAGTCCTTAAACTTGTATTTAAAACTTCTTTTGTGAAGGATTGAAGGCAACTCACCTGCTGTCAAACCGTTGATCCCAAGTTTCCCAATATCAATTAAGCCATTTCCAAAAGTCGTTAGAACAGGAAGTGTGCAACGCGGGACCCTTCCAAAGAAAGACACAGACCGCAGGTACAGCAAACTTCCCGCATCTCCAAGGGCTCTAAAGATGCTGGGTGCAAAGACTCCTGGGGGGAGATTCTGCCTGGAGCAGTTATGGTCCATCTCAAGCCCTTTCCCCATCCAGAGGGGGAATTGCGTAGATCCAGTCTATCTGCTAATTCTTTATTCTTCCACGGCCATCAGCTCTACTCTTAGCTGCTCTGCCTTCGGTTCGCCATTTCTCTGTCTAAGGGGGCCCCTTGAAGACCCCTCAGGAGCATCTGCCAGGCCAGGTTGCAATGGCAGGACAGTGAGGGTCAGGCTGCAGCCCTGCTGCCCAGTTGCTGGCTGGCCTCCAGGTGCCCTCGAGGAGGTGCTTATCAAGCGCAGTGGGCACGCCCTGGGTCCATGTCCCTAAAACGGGGCCATCCGAGGACAGCCTGGAAATGGGTTTTTCCAGAACAGCATCACCCCATCAGGGAACTTTGCAGCTGCCTTCGTGGCAAAAGTCCTTTGGAAAGCAGCTTTTGCCCAGAGGGTGGGCCCCTTCGGGGGACTTTTTCTGCTCAGTGGGTTGGTTGGTTTCTCTGTTCTGAAAACTGCTTACAGGGCTCCTCCGGTGTTGGTTGCTGTCAATGGGGCAGGCAGCCTTATGAAGCTGAGGAGCCCATACGTCCCAGCAAGGACGTCTCTTTTTTAAAAGGGGCCCGCTTCCCTGTGGCCGAAGGCCGACATGGGAAGGACGAAGGGACAGGCCTCTGGTTGCCAAAGCACCCGTGAATCATCTCAAGGGATTTGCAGAAGTGAAGCTCTTCAGGAAACACAACCCACACCCTTCAACAAAAATGACTTGGGTTTTAGAGTTGCCGTGAAATGTCAGGGTTGCCCCCAAAATGGCGGCGCCTCCTTCATAGCAAAGCAGTCATGGAAAACTCTCGCTCTGTGGTTGCTGGCCTTTCGGGGAGCTCAGGCGAGGTCGGTCCAGGGGCGTTTTCCCACACAGGATACGACAGGTGGCACCGACTTCAGAGGGTGCAGCCTTCCACTGCAGCGTGACTCCTGCCCGCCTCACAGCTTGGCGGGAGGCCCCTCTTTCTTTCCCAGAAACCCCCACCCCTTCCCTTCCCTGAGATTGCAGCCAGAAGGCAAAACACACCATTGCTATCGACTTAAAAAAACAAAGGTCAGCACCACGTTGAAGTGCCAAAGGAAACGAGAGAGGGACAACTTCCCGAAAGACAATATATTCTTGGCAGCGCATTGCGCCACCGATCCCAAGCGCAAGCTCTACGGCCAGACAAACCCCTGGCGCCCCAGCTTGATCTGGGCCTGTGTAGTTGCTGAGAGCCGCTGGGCACTTTTGCGAAATTGGGAAGAACAGGCCAGGAGACAAGGGAGGAAGAGAAGATCTGAGAAAAACCAAACGCTAATTAGCAATCACACCTCCAGGAATCTCCAAACCCTTTTGGCCTGCGAGAAAACCACCCATTTCAGGGAGCCTCCCCAGCTTCTGTAAAGCCCCTCAGGTATCTGTCTTGTAATGATTCTTGCGCTCAACAGTTCTGCCCCGAGTTGCTCGGCTGTGTAGGAAAAGAGCGGCTGATCCGCTTCCTTTGGGGATAGGAAACCTCTCTCAGTTCTGCTTCTCTCTTCCTAATCTTGATGGCTGGGAACTCCCAGCCTGGCAGCCAAAAAGTACTCGGCACATGCTCAGAAGCTGCTTGTTTTATCCCCAGGACCACTCCGGCAGGGAGAAGGTGCTGTGAATTAAGTCAGGTGTGGCTCTAGGTTTCTGTACCTGCCGCTGGCCCTGGACGTCTCAATCCCTTTCTCTTCTACGAGAGGGGTCTCCAACCGTGGCAACTTTTAAGATTTGTGGACTTCAATTCCCAGAATCCCTCAGCCAGGGATGCCGAGTTGAAGGCTACAGAAAGTTGCCAAGGTTGGAGGCTCCTGTGCTGTGGCGCAAGTTGGCTTTGTTACCACGCTATTCGTCTTAAACAGCGAGAGAGACCCAGGTCTTTTGCAGAATGAAGACTGATGCTTAAAATAACGATTTTCATTCTTTTATTTATTTTATGAAATTGATACCCCGCCTCTCTTCCCCAATCAAGGGGAACGTGAGGCGGCTAACAACGTAATTAAAATACAATCAATAAAAACATCCTAATTCTTGTGCAAATGTTTACGCTCCATTCCAATCGGGATGTACGTTCGGTATCGTCTTGGACAGGTGACAGAAGTGCTCGTCTCCACCCTAAGCGGCGATCCAGCCTTCTTCTAAGGAAGCTGGGAAGCCCTGAGGACCCACCCTGCACAAGCCCACCAGGGGCTCTCTGAGTTCGGCTTAGCTGGTTGTGCGAACCTAATCAATGGGGTTTAGGGCTCTGTCCAAGGTGTGAGCCGGATAATTCTGGCCTGCGATAAAACCTTGGTTAAACAGCTAGGCAAGCCAACCGGTGTGTGAATATCATAGTTGTGGTTTTTGCCCGGTGCTTTTTAATTTTCATAATGATGTTATCTTCACCCCAACTGTGATAACACTTCCTGTATTCGACAACTTACAGCCTCTGTGAGTTTACACCATACCTAATACACGTAAGATGTTTTAAAGATGCCACGAATGCGTTTTGCTGCTTTGCGCGGGACAAACCGTGCGATATTTCTTACTTCAGTCATGCGGGAGGGGTTAGGGTCAGGGACGGTTTGGGGCGAGCTGTTCTGGGGCAGGAATTTCACCCCACAGGAACCGCAGCTTCAGAAGCATGCTTTTGTGTGTGTGTGTTTTTTGCCACCTTCATTTACGTTTCTCATTTTGACTTAATATTTTATTTCTGGGGAGGGTTCCTCCCCAAAAGCTGGACTTTTTACAAACATGTTTGTGATCTGAACGTGTTAAAATCAAGAGTCCCCCTAATCTCGGAGGGAGCAAAGCCCAAATCCCCCCACGGTTTCTGAAGTGGCCACGGTCACCTCTTGTTATTCGTGTGTTGGCTTTTGACAAGGTGTTTGATCCAAGCCAGGGCTGCCCCCCCCCTCGCATCCTGCAAAGGCCTTCTTGGGCGTAAAAAGGAACTGATTCATTTCTACCAGGAAGTGGAGTCCCTCTCCCCCTTTATTTGAATAATCGGCTTTGGAACAAAAGAGCAGAAGGGGAAAAAAAGAAAAAGAAAGAAAGAAAGAAAGAAAGAAAGAAAGAAAGAAAGAAAGAAAGAAAGAAAGAAAGAAAGAAAGAAAGAAAGAAACTCTGTTGGCTTTGATAGAAAGCACAAGACTTTTGCATCCAGCAATTTGTTAAAAAATCCAGACAGGTGTGATAGGACGAGCTGCTCAGGAGGAGACAACCTGGCACGGTTTCTGAATTAAAATGTGGGTGGTCAAGCTAAAACTTGTCAAGAGCCACCTTGTTCTAAGGGGGGAAATGCTTCTCCCTGGGTGGGTGTCTTTCTCTTCAGGGGGTCTGAATATTTCTGGAGGGTTTTGTTTTTCCAATACGAGTTTCTGAGCTTACTTTAATTTAACCTTTCCCCCCCCATTCTGTTGCATCGCTCCGTCATTCTCTCACACGCATCTTTAGATGCCACTTTCCTAACTTTTTAAGGATGGGGTCGCTCCTGAAAGGAGGGCCCCCCTTGATGTCCTTCTTGGGAACTGGACAGCAATGGGGGGGAGGGCACTGCCGCAGGCTGCAAATTTTGGAAGGATGCTCAGGTGAAGGGCAGGATGTGCAAGGCTGCGCCATCATCAATGTTTTCGCCAATCTCTGGTCCTCTGGAGCTTGTTCCAAAAGCAAATTCTCACTGGAATGACGAAAAGTAGAGGAGGCAAAGCAGAGATGTTTTTAACTGGTGGTTGTTTATTTAGTTTGGCTGAAGGAGCCACAATGACGGGCTCTGTGTGGGGGGGGAGGCTACTCCGATGCGCCACTCCAATTCTCCACGATCTGAGGAAGCCTTGGACCCGAGAGCCAGGAAGAGGTGCTGATGTCCAGTAAAGAGGGGCCGGTCAGCCTCGCCACAAGCTGAATCTTCCTCCTGTTTCTTGGAATCATAGTAGGTTTTCCGTACAACGGCCAACTGCTGGACAGTTTGACCTCTGCCCCCCGTCAAGGCATGGCAGTTCACAATTGGGAGCTGGCTTTGCTACGCAAACAACATTCAGCTGCGAAGTGAGAGGCAGCAATTGTGCTTTGGAACAGATCCAGGTTGGAAAACAAGGTTGTTAACCTTGAGAGGCGCCAGTGGACTAGCCTGCTCTGGGGTGGGTTGGAGACAGGAATTGGGGTTTTCCAAGAAATGCCTCCTTCGAAGAAGGGAAGGGACTGCTTTGAGCGATGGTGGGATGGAAACAAGGACCGGGCAATGCAAAGCCACGCGTGGCTTCTTAAAGTGGGCTTCCCAAAACGAACAGCCCCTGTTGTTGCTGAAAGATGCCACCTGGGCCTTGAAGGGGTGATTCTTCTTGTTTTCCTGGCTGTTTTCCTAACCCTTGTGGAGAGTTTTTGGATTCTGAGGTGATGAAATCAGGGCTGCAGGTCTGTACTCATTCCCTCATGGAGACTGAAATGACGTTGTGGTCGATAGGATTTGGAAGCCGGTGGCAAAGTTGGAGCATGATGATTTCACTTGTGCATGTTGTACACACCTAGCAATGGCCGTTGTGTAACAGGGCGGGCTTGGCTTAGTCTGTTGGGGGGTGGGCTTGGCTTGTGGGCTGGATGCAAAGCCAGGAAGTGGGCTAAGCAAGAAGGTGGTGAAACGCCTCGTACAAACGCACTGACTCACCCCAAAATAATTGGACTTCTTGGAAGTAGTGAAGAAGGAAGGAAACACAGAGTAAATACCGTCATGCTTTGGCTAGGTGTGTGGACGGTTCCACATGAAGCGTCAGAGGAGGCTAAAAGCAAATATTCACGTCATCTCTCCTGCCCAGAAATACCTGGTGTGGGATGCCCGCTGAGCCCTTTTGCAAGTGATGGGCAGAAGAGAGGCGGAAGAGACGCGGTCTGGCCTTCATTTGGCTAGGAATGCTTTTGCACAATTCAAAAGCCCCCCAAAGTCCCAACACACACACACACACACACACAACCTTCCTGTTTCCTTTCAGCTACAACTTGCTCTAGTGGTGAAGAGGCTGGCCTAGGAGCCAGGCGATGGCGAGTTCTAGTCCTGCCTTAGGCATGAAAGCCAGCCGGGTGACTGTGGGCCAGAGGCCCCCTCTCAGCCTGCCATGCCAGGCTCCGGCGACGAGCCAGTTAGTCCAGCTTGGGCATCCTCAAGTCTCAAAGCCTGGGCCAATCGGGCGGTTTTGCCTTGGCGTGTTTTCCTTTTCAAACCAGGCCTTACGGCTTCGGGCCTGAGGCGAACCCAACTAACCCGAGGCTGATTAGAAACGGTTAACTAACCTGGATAAGGAAACCACGGCTTAATGGCAGCCAGGTTCGTCCTGAAAAGCAAAGGCAGCGTCACTTCTCCTTCCCTTGCTGAACCACCCAGATTCCCTCTGTGACAGAAGAGGCTGGTTTGTGTGTGTGTGTGTGTGTGTGGGGGGGCTTCTCTGGCTGAGGTTCACCCAGGGAGCCCCAGCAGCTTCCTCTCTTTTGTGGGGCGATTCCCCATTTCAGGGCTGCAGCGAAGCGAAACAGGCAGCAGAAGCAGCTTCCCCCCCAGCCGGGACTATTCTGCCTTGTTTTGTTTGGCTGGATACCAAACGGGCGGCTTCGGCATTCCTGGAGGGCTTGATCTGGCGGTTGCACAACCTTCAAGTCAAGACAGAACTGGTCCCTCCCCAGCCTTCCCCCCAGGAACCATCTGAGGGAACCATCCAAGGAGGAGCAGATAAAGGCTGGAATGCCACCTGGCTTGGCATCCAGAGCCAGAGGCTGCTTGGGGGCAAATGGAATCGCAGCACTCCAGTTGCTGCCACCCCAAGATTAAAAAACACGTATTTTATAGCCCGGCAAGCATGTCGAGACAGGGATCCCTTGCCTGAAGTGTCCGGTCCTGCAAAAAACAACAGCCTGGAAGTTTCGCTGAATTTGATTTAAGTCTCTCCAGACACAAGCTATCTACGGAGCGGTAGCCTCTCCAGCAAAAGTTACTTTCATTTCTCCTTAATTTGTTTTTTTCCTCTTTCATTTTCTCTTCCTCCTTAAAAGTCAGGGAGGCCCAGCAGGGAATAGTGCCGAAGCAATCCAGGGCAAGCCGCCAGGAACCTGGGCGCCAGAGGTGCGTTTGCAGATGTTCTAAGACATCTTGCTACATAAACCCTAAGCCTGCCTGGCTCCAGGCCATGCTTCGTCCTCAAGCACAACCACCGAAAACGGCAGTCTAACGTCATGTACAGACAGTTATGTCCCAACGTCTCCTCCTCCCCCCCCCCCGTCAAGCAACCCAAGGGGGCAGGTGGAGCAAACCCAGGAAACCCCTTGAAACCTACTCAGGGCCGCCTCCTGCGAGGTTCTCCCTCTGCTTGGGGACCTCCGGGAGAGGTGGAGGCCTGCAAAGCTGCACGCCGATTACAAAAACAGCTTCCCCCTTTATTATATTCCATTGTACAGCTTTACAAGGCAGGTTTTGGAGTCCCGCGTCCAGGGCGACGGGGTCCGATCGAGGCTTCCGAGGTACGTCCAGCACAACGCAAGGAAGGAAGGTAGAAAAGAGAGGCAGGAGGCACTTTCCCGGTTCAAATAAGTACCCTGTGAGGAAGAGGGACGGAGAGACCCCCCGGCTAGGCGCCAGAGGTCCCCCGGTTTCAGGCAGCATTCAGAAGATTCCTGAGAAAGATCCGGCCAGTGTCCAGAAGTTCTCTTTGCCCCCTCCTGAAGCTCCAGGTCGGTTTCAGAAGGAGGTGTATCTTTCCCCGGAAGTCCCGCTAATGGCACAGAAGACGTGGAGCGTGTTGGGCAGCCAGGAGGGATGCGCGGCGTCTTCTTGGTAGATCTGGAAGAGAGGGGCGAGTTAGCAGGGGCTTCTGGGTCTCCAAGGAGGAGAGAAATATGTGCTCAACCAAAATGAAAACAGAGAGGTGTTACCCAACCCGTTCCTCAGAGCTGTCGTGGCAAAGGCAGCATGGAGAAGGAAAGAAAGAGAAGGGAAGAGAAGTTACTGAAGGCCCCAGAGACCCTTCAAGGCCTGGGAGAAGGAAAGAGAGGCGTTTCGGCTCGGGTGGCTTTGGGATCAAAAGGAAGGAGGGCAGCCAAACGGAGGCGGCCTCTCCTCGAGGAGCCACCAGATGGAACAGCGGCGTTTCAGCCAGGGAGAAGCAACCTCTGCGAGGCCGATTGGCTCCTTCTGGAGGACGTGGCTCGAAAAGACATTTCTGCAAAACGCGGGGCTGAACACACTCAGCCCACGCTCTTGATTCATCGTGCCTGTGCGCACACATAAACACAAGGATGGAAATTGCCTGCTACTCGGAGGCCTTGCGTTGGCTTCCCTCCCTCCTCAAGGGGGTGGAGACCTTGCAAGGCCAGGAGAAGAAATCTGGAGAGGCTACAGTCCAACTCTGGCAACTTTTAAGATCTCTGGGCTTCCGAATTCCCCTTCAAAGGATCATTGAAGTCTTAAAGTGGCCACGGTTGGACACCCAGACTGGCAGCTCCCCAGCCCTTAAAATGGTCAGACGCGCCCCCTCCCGCTGAAATTCTCACTTGGGCCACGATGTGCAACCCGCTTCCTTCTCCTGGCACGCCCGACTGCCAAATCCCCTTTTCTGCGTCATTCCGCAGGCGCAGGCTGCACCCCAACCCCCCCTCAGAATATCAAGGCAGCCTTCCCTGGGTTGCCCCTCTGCTAGTTCTCCATCTGGCCACCCGGTCCCTACTTCGATGCCTCCTCCGGAGACCTGGGAGGGCGGTGCACGGAGCGGTGCCGGATGGGGATTATGGGAGGGGGAGTCCGCACTAAAGGCCCCTCTGCACAGGGCAGCCCTGAGTTCAGCCCCGCCCCCTTTGGCGCCAAGCGGCTTCCCCAAGGACTGCGGGGCCTGCCCCCCTGGCAGACTCCCCTCGCTGGGGCTCAGCTGCCAAAAACAACTGCAGTGCTAGGCTGCATTTCAGGTTTTTCTTTTTCTTTTCAAAAAGGTAGTTTCACAGGCAAGAAAGACCCAAAATTGATAACCGGCTGGGGGGGCCAAGGCGGATTTCTGTAGTGGGTAATCCCCGGGTGCGGTTTGACTCTCGTTCTGGGTTGGTTTTTTTATTTTTTGCTTTCAATAAGGTTCCACTCCTTCTTTTCGCCCCCTTCTAATTTTGCAACTGAGATTTTAGAACTGCACCCGTCGCTCCTAAATGGTTGCAGGTGGCAAAGTTGGGGGGGGGCTAAAGAGAACTTCGGCGGATTTCCTGTAAAGGAGGGAAGCCCCCCCCCTTTTCTCAGCAGCTCGGTCTTATTTATTTATTTCTTGGAAATTGTCAAACAAAAACGAGAATAAGAGAATATAAATACAACGACAGGGATGATAGGCACCTTAGTGCACCTACGCACCTCCCCTCTGCTGACCCCTTAAGTATGAAGGGAAGCCGGTTTTACTGGCAGGTAGAAAATAAGAGTAGAAGTTAGAAGCCTGGATATGTAAACAGAGATGTCTAATGAAATAATCAAGTCTGAATAAGTAAATTTTAAGATTAGTTAAAAATTAACTGGTTATAAAGGTGATATCTACTTGAGGCTTATAGCTATTTACTGTTTTCAATGGATTAATTGAGAAGAAGGTTTACCCAAGTAATGTAATATTGAGAATAATAGTTACACATACTAGGTATAAAAGACTCATTATTGATCCACAACAGAGAATGTAAAGATTGTGACCAGACGGTGCACTGTTACTGTGTAGACAGAAAACGTATAGATAAATAAGAAAATTGTAAATTGTGAAGTTCTAAACTGTGCATTTTGTTTTAAAAAAGGAAAAGGAAAATTTGGAAAAAGAAATAAGTACGAAGTGAGGTCCACAGAAGTCAATCAGTGACATTGAAGATTAAATTGAGAAAATAAATGCAAAATTTTAATATGGGGTTATCAGGTTTTAAAACATGAAATAAGATGGAGAAATCTGAGAAAGGGAGGGGCAAGGTAATGCTTTGAACTTTTTAAACTATATTGTTGTCAACTTCTTTAATTTTTTTCTCTTTCCTTTCAATTTCTATTTTTAAAAGTTTTGAATACTAATGGAAGCAATGAACATTTACAGCTAGAAATATGAGATAGAGACATCATGTAACCCCTCAGCCACCGAAATGGAAACACTACGCCTTGTTTATGTTATGCATTTTTGAAAAATAATAAACAAAATTATTAAAAAAAATAAGAAGAAGTCAATCTGTGACTGAAACTGAAAAAAATTGTCACTGAGACCACGGAGTCAGGGATGGCATTACAGATGTTGACAACTCTTATTACAGAGATCGTGTTTTTTACAGCCAAGTAAGAAACTGACGGCAGAAGAATTTGAAAGTTAAAAACTCTGCCCGGTGGTGGGATTTCTCCCGCACTCTCGCCCCCTCCAGGTCGCCCAAAGCCAGGCTGGTCTTGCCAGCTTTCCTCTGGGCTTCAGCCCTGGCATTAATCCTGCAGATCTCCACACGATTCCTGCTCTGGAAGGCTTTCAAGATTCCACGGCCTGGGAATCTTTTATTGAAATAAATGAATAGATGACTTCAAGGGTCTGGAAGGGCTCCGTCCTGGGGGCCCAGGGCAATGTCTCTGAAGCAATTTTAAAACCGGTGGACTTCAACTCCCAAAATTCCTGGTGGGGGAATTCTGGGAGTTGATGTCTACCAGCCTGAAAAATGCCAAGCTCCAGAAATGCTCTCTGGGGAATTCCATCATCAACCTAATTGCACAACTTGTTTTTCAAGTTTTCAAGCATTCTTCATCCCATGGTTTTCAACTCAGACCACCAAAAGTCTTCTAAAAATGGGGG